>PVKN010037130.1:0-11299 GCA_004027915.1 Capromys pilorides
AAAAAAAAAAAAAAAAAAAAAAAAAAAAAAAAAAAAAAAAAAAAAAAAAAAAAAAAAAAAAAAAAAAAAAAAAAAAAAAAAAAAAAAAAAAAAAAAAAAAAAAAAAAAAAAAAAAAAAAAAAAAAAGCCAGGCGTGGTGGTGCAAGCCTGTAATCCCAGCACTTAGGAGGCTGAGGCAGGAGGATCAGTGCGAGTTCGAGACCAGGCTGGGCTACAAAAGTGAGCTCAAGGCCAGCCAAAACTGCAGAGTGAGACCCTGCCTCAAAAAGACTAAATAAATTAAATAAATAAATAAATAAATGTTCTTAAAAAATAAAAAGAAAATGATTATATTATAGTACATGCATATTGTGTACCATTATGCAGCTATAAAAATTGTTCCCAAGAGTTTTAATGACACAAGAAATTGTTCTTAATACAATTGAAAAAAGATACACAACTTTACTATATCCTATATGTAGAGTAATTTTACATGTGTGAAAAATACTTCAAAATCAGTGGTGGGTCTATAGGTCCTTTTTTTTTTTTTTTTTCAGAACTGGGGATTGAACACAGGCCCCTGTGCTTGCCAGGCGAGTGCTTATTCTACTGAGCTACCTCCCCAGCCTTATCAGTAATTTTTCTAAGCTCCTTTATTTATACTTTTACAGATCTATTTGGACTTTTTGTGTGTGTGTGGGACCAGGGTTTGAAGTCACAACCTTGCACTTGCCAGGCAGGCACTCGTGCCATGGAGCTCTCTCCCCGGCCCCTCTATTTGGATTTTTGAGTCAGTGTCTTGTCACATAGTTCAGGTTGGCCTGGACTCACTGTGTAGCCAAGTCCAGCTTTGAATTCTTGGTGAGCTTCCTGCCTCAGCCTCCCCAGTGCTGGGATTATAGGTATATGGCACTATATCTGGCTGCAGTTTTTTTTTTTTTTTTTTTTTTTTTTTTTGAGACAGGGTCTCACTATGCAGTTCAGGCTGGCCTTGAGCTCATTTTTTGTATCCCAGGCTGGTCTGGACCTCGCACTAATCCTCCTGCCTCAGCCTCCCAAGTTCTGGGATTACAGGTGTGCACCACCATGCCTGGCCAGGCTGCAGATTTTTCAAATGACTGTTAGTATTCAGTTGAAACAAAGTTCACTAGTCCTATCACATACATAGAAATCAATGATTATCCACAAGGGAAATCTATTTTTTTTTTTTAGTATTTATTTTTATTTATTTATTTGTTTGTTTGTTTATTTTACGGCTGGCTCAGCCTGCCCTGGTGGTGGCACAGCATGTGGTGCCAGGGATTGGACCTCAGTCCCTGCAGTTGCCTGAGCTTTCTTAAACAGGTGCTTTAGACCGCTGAACCATCTTGCCGACCTGACAAGGGAAATCTATTTACTGGATTATAAACATTGACCTATTTACAACATTTTTTTTTTTTTTTTAAATCCAAAGAATGAAGTTTCATATAGATTAAATGGTAGAAAAAAACAAGTGCTTTACCACACTTCAAACGCTCTCCAATCAACCTTACCGGCCAGTAGAGCACTCAGAACACATTAATAAGTCACTAGTTTGATGTTAGGGGTGTTTTGGGGGGCGGAGCAGCAGGGAGCACAGGGCAGCTGGAGAAAGGCCTCAGGTGTGCTAAGCACAGACTACAGCTGAACCACAGCCCTGAACTCTCGATGCTTATTAAAAGTGACTCGAAGTGCTTTATTTATTTATGTATTTGGTACAGGGTCTCACTATGCAGCTTGGACTCATAGTGATCCTCCTGTTTTCAGCATCCCCAGGGCTGGGATTACAGGCATGTGCCACCACAGTGGGTCTTGGTGGCCAGCTCAGCAAACCCGGGGACGGGACCAGCATGGCATGTGGTGCCAGGCATCAAACCCTGGTTCCGGAGCTTGCTTAAGTAGGCACTTAGTTGGCTGAGCCATCCCCCTGGCCCTTGAAGTGCATTATTTTTTTTTTTAATTTTTATTTATTTATTTGTTTGTTTGCTTGTTGTGTTTGTTTGTTTCTTTATTTTATTTTTATTTTGTGGCTGGCCCAGCCTGCCTTGGTGGTGGCGCTGGCGCAGCATGTGGTGCTGGGGATCGAACCGCAGTCCCTGCAGTTGCCTGAGCTTTCCTAAGCAGGCGCTTTAGACCACTGAACCATCTCGCCGGCCCCTTGAAGTGCATTATTTAACAAAAAAGCTGTAAGTAGCAACTTTATCTTTCTTCTGGTAGAAGGAAGATCCCTCGCTACCTCTTATTTTTCTGTACTAATTGACACTTCAGAGATCAAAAGCTGATAGAAATTTACATCTGAAAATATCTGTACCACGCAGACCTATAATCCCAGCACTTGAGAGGCTGAGGCAAGAGGATCAATGCGAGTTCGAGACCAGCCTGGGATACAAAAAGAGCTCATGGCCAGCCTGAACTGCGTAGCGAGACCCTGGCTCAAAAAGAAAAAAAAAAAAAATCTGTACCAGAGATACAAAGATAAATGAGACGAGGTCTAAAGTCATGTGTGTGGAGATTCAGACACGCTTAAAAAAGACCTACTGAACAAGAATAAATTTTCTCAGAATTGCACAGGAAAAACAATTGGGTATTTTCCTGGAATCCTCTCAATCACCACCCAGGCACAATCTTTGAATTGTTTTTGAGAAAGTAATACTGGCCTGAAGAGAAGGTAGAAGTAAGAGCCAACAATTTTAAGCACTTTCTAGCAAATGAGGTTAAGTATGAAGAGCTTTAAGGGCCGGCCAGGTAGCTCAGCAGATTAAAGCACCTGCTCAGGCAGACACAGGGGTCAGTGTTTGATCCCTGGCCTGTCATGCCAGCTCCACCCCCTGGGCATGCTGAAATTGATTAAGACTGGATGTGGTGGCCTATACCTGTAATCCCAGCGCTTGAGAGGCTGAAAACAGGAAGATCATTATGAGTCCAATTTGTGTAGTGAGACCCTGTAGATTCTGTACTAAATACATGCATGCATACATACATACACAAATAAATAAAATTTTTAAAAAGATCTTTATAGGCCAAGTGTGGTGGCTCACACCTGCAATCCCAGCACTTGGGAGGTTGAGACAGAATTATCATGAGTTCAAGGCCATTCTGAACTACTACGTATAGAGACCTTGTCTCAAAAATCGCTCTAGAAACAATGCCATTTTATAATTCTTTTTTTTTTCTTTTTCTTTTTTTGTTTTGCGGGACTGGGGTTCGAACTCATGACCTTACACTTGCCAGGCAGGCACTTGTGCCACAGAGCTATCTCCCCAGCCCCTATAATTCTTTGAAAGTACCCTGCCTTTTTTTTCTGGAAACAAGATCTCATTAGGCAGTTCAGGCTGGACTTGCGCTCACTTTGTAGCCCAGGCTGGTCTCCAACTCACAATAATCCTCCTGCCTCAGCCTCCTGAGTGCTGAGGTTATAGGCATGTACCACCACTTGGCTGAAAAGTGCCCTGTCTTGAAGTAAAATTTTCAATCAGTAAGTTTTACTTCCTTACTGTACTTTAATAGTTAACTTTATTTTATTTTATTTTAAAGTTTATTTTATTTTGTTAAACCTCATGTATTTGTGTTACGGCTGGCTCAGCCTTCCCTGGGGGGTTGGGGGGGGGGGTGCAGCATGTGGTGTCTGGGATCGAGCCCCGGTCCCTGCGGTGGCCTGAACTTTCCTATGCACGTGCTTTAGACCACTGAGCCATCTCACCAGCCCTTTAATAGTTAACTTTAAAAATAATTATTAATGTTCTGTTTGCCAGATTATAAGTACTAGGGTGTTTCAAAGTATTTTTGTCACTATACAAAAAAAAAGTCAGCATTTGGTTTTTTCTTTCTTTTCTTTTTTTTCTGTATTTAGGACAGGGTCTACAGGATCTCACTATGTAGATCGTAGGTGGGACTCTAGTGATTCTCCTGTTTTCAGCCTCACAAATTGCTGGGATTACAGGCATGCGCCACCATGCCCAGTCTGGATTGCTGTCTCAGCGCGGCCCCGCAGAGAGGGGGCTGGGGGAGGCAGGCACAGCACGCTGGTGATCGAACCCTGGCTGCTGTGCTCTGCCTCAGTAGGTGCTACAGTCCGCTGAGCTATCAGGCCAGCCCTAGCACTTGTTTCTGAGTTTAAAAGCTCAGTCTTGGGCTGTCGAGATAGCTTAACCGACTAAGCACCTGGTCAGGCAAACACAGAGCCCACGGTTTGATCCCTGGCACCACAAGCCATGCCCAGGCACACTGAGTCGGTCACCGAGACCAGCATGGTGGCCCATGCCTGTAATCCCAGCAGTGGGGAGGCTGAAAACAGGAGGGTCACTACAAGTCCGAGCTGCATAGTGACAGCCTGTACCTAATACATAATAAATGAATAAATAAGTAAATAAACAAGAAAACTCAGTCTTGAGTTACAGTTAATCTGTAATGTGGAGCAGGCTGGGCCAGGAGCCGCTTCCCTGCCGTGGAAGGCGAGGACACCCGGCCTGGAGGAGGCCTTTCGGCAGGCGAAGGGAGTCTGTGGCAGTGGCAGGCACGCTGCCCCCTTGAACTCTGAGCGCCCACCGTAAGGACAGAGTGGTCTGAAGCCACCTGGAGCCAGCGGGTGGTCCCACAGACCACACACACCATCATTATTAAGGTTGACAAAATTCCTTAACTGAAAACAGAATTATACTAGCAAAGAAGTTATTTCTCTTGAATAGTAAAGAGTTTATTTTGAGAACAAAATTAACCCTCTGGGAGGACTAAATACAATATTAGTGGAGTTTTTATTGTTGTTTTGTTCTGGAACTTAGGATCGAACTCAGGACCTTGCACTTGCCAGGCAGGCACTTGTACCCCTGAGCTATCTCCCTGGCCCCTAATATTAGTGGACTTTTATGCATAAGTATTTCTTTTTACATTAGGAGGAAACTCAATTTGTTGTCACCTATATTTGCCATGATATCTACTATTTTTCTAACCATTCTTCTACATGGAAAGAAACCAGGATTTGGTTATAAGAATTTTAGCTAATTTTCTTGTTGTACTTCTTTTTTTTTTTTTTGTCTTTTTGAGACAGGGTCTCGCTATGCAGTTCGGGCTGGCCTTGAGCTCACTTTTGTAGCCTAGGCTGGTCTTGAACACACTGACCCTCTTGCCTCAGCCTCCCAAGCGCTGGGATTACAGGCGTGCGCCACCACACCCGGCTTCTTGTTGTTCTTCTATAACTGTGCAGAAAGACCATAATTAGCTGTATCATTGATTCAGTTATCATGGTGTTAGCCACAACAAAAGGTGGAAAGAGTGGATAACTCTTCAGACTGTTTTTTTTTTTTTTTAAAGAGCCATAGTAAAAATAATATAAGATAAATAAAAGTAAAAGGCAGACAATTTAACTTCTGAACACAGAGGACGACTTTTTATTAGGTAAAAGCAATGGATTTAAAAATGTAACAAAGGTACTTTATGTAATCCAAAACTTCCATTTTATACTAATACACAGAAAATCACATCATTGAATGTATCTATGCCATTTGTAATTATTGTAGTTCATTACACTTTTGCAGTTAGTACAGTCAAAATTTAAGGCATTTTTCTTTAGTAAATCTCATTCCTAAAATAGTTCATCAATCAAAATTACTTTTTGAGTCACTTCTATATTTATCAGGCATCTTTAATTACTGGTAATATTCTTTTTTTTGCAGGGGCACTGGGACTTGCACTTACAACCCCATGCTTGCCAGGCAGAGGCTGTGCCCCCAGCCTGGTTATATTCTTCTATTTTTTGTTTCCTACTTATTTTTAGAAGCGTGCAGTTCTAAATGTTTCTTCATGTTTCCAAATGACATTAGTGTTTTCTTAACCCTGTTTGAGAATTTGTTAAACTGATTTATCTTAAAGCAGTTTCCTATGTATTTGAACTGTTTAGTGACTCTCTCTCTTCCTTTCTCCATATCTGTTATTCCATTGTAATGAATTCTTTTTTTTTTTTTTATTTGTGGTACCAGGGTTTGAACTCAGGACCCTGCGCTTGCCAGGCAAGCGCTCATTCCACTGAGCTATCTCCCCGGCCCTGCGATGAACTCTTTATCTGATTTTCACTAGTCTAATTGTTAGAGTGAATATTCAAGCGATTACCCAACCTCACAGCTGGGTCAAGTCACTTCTCTTTTGCAAATATTATGAAGTATACTTTGTTAGGTCATTTCGTGAAACTCCTTGGTAAAACATTTTTAGGGCTAAGCATAAAAATAAACTATTTCTAAAAATATATAACATCCTGATATTGCACAAAAAAACAAAATAATAGAAAATTTGGTACATAGTTAACTAACAGTAAAAGTATAGTATAAGAATATTACAACAAGGAAATAATAGAACTCATACTCTTACTATGTGCATGTATGCACACAGTAAAGCATGTATAACCAGGTTAAGACTCACAAAACATTCAGTTTCTCGATAAGAAGTTTTTAAAATATGCCAACCACCAAAGTTTCATTACTTAGTTTAATTTTATCTTGAATCTTGAAGCTGAGAGCATGGCATTATACATTAAGAATAAATGTTTAACAAAAATTAATTCTGCCTTATTAGGTTAAGTTCAAAAGAAAATAACGCCTGTGATTTGTGAAAATCCCCCACTAAGAAAATAATACTGGCATGCTTTTCCTTTAAGTTAATGGTCTTACAAAGGAGCATCATTGATGTGAAGTCAAATGTGGAGGGTGGTACATTACATTGAAGAATAACCAGTTTATCTTGTTAAAATATTGGCTTTGGTTTCTTTTCCTCTGTAGTATTCTTTTTTTCTTTCCTTTTTTTTTTTTTCTTTTTGGTCTTTTTGAGACAGGGTCTCGCTATGCAGTTCAGGCTGGCCTTGAGCTCACTTTTGTAGCCCAGGCTGGTCTGGAACTCACACCGATACTCCTGCCTCAGCCTCCCAAGTGCTGGGATTACAGGCGTGCAACACCACGCCTGGCTTGTACCATTCTTTTTAATTAGACTCTAAGCAACAGATTTTAATGTGTAACTTCTTAAATTTCCTAATTGCATAATATATAAGCTATAATTCTGGTTATTTTTAGAATTATATATTTATACAGACATGTGATTCTCTCTTTGTATTTACAGTAGCCTAGCAAGCCCTCTTATTTTAGAAGGGACTCTTGTAGTTAATTAGCATATAAGGTTTCATGTAGTATAGTTTTAACCACTGATTTCATAGGAGTCTGACAGTTACAGTTCTCTAGTAGGTTTTCCACAAACTCTAGAAGAGTCACCATGAATCGATTTTGTTACGGCAAGGTGATTCCAAAGTGGTCTGCATTGAGCTTTCTTGGATCTTTGCAACTGGAACTTTTGGGGTTGATGAAGTTTGTCAGGAAGACAGAAAGGATGCTGTCACTTCAGATCTGCTATTCCTGGGTCTGCACTTAAGCTTATCTGTTGAAGAGTGATTCTTCCCCATGTCCTCTCCAAATTCAGATCTGTCACTTCTCCAGAGGTTTAGAAGGCCCTATTTCACCACTGCCACACAGAAAAAAACAAAACTCAAGAAAAATAGTATTACACATTTACCCCTCAATGAGATTAAATATTATTCTTAGGTCAGAATTTCTTAGTTTTGGGCACCAGGCAAGACAAAGAACAGAGAAGGGAAACAAGAAAAGCATCTAGAGTTTCAATGTAATTACTTCTCAAATGTAACTCATCGTACCTTCCAAATATAATGTATTCTTATTACCACTATAATTCTCTAGCTGTAGGGACACATTTTCTTTTTACTCTTCCCTGGTTTGAAGTGGAATGGCTGGGCACATAAATATGTAACACACACACACACACACACACAACAACAACAACAACAAAAACCCCATAGATCAGACATATAGACAGGGAAGAGGTTTCTAAGTTTCCCTCTTCAAATTAAATAGTTCTACAATGTATCGAATGGCAAATTTCATAGGGAAACAGATGTAACAAATGTAAAAGTTCTCCTACTTTTTAGTCTTCAGCCATCAGGCTGGCCCTTCCTTCAAATGTTGAGTGCTGAATACTTTGCAAATGAAAGCAGGGGAGGGAGGCACTTTGCCTCCAAGTCCTGGGTTTGTAATTGTTATAACCTGCCCCAGAGAGCTGGGAGATTCGCTGCGGCAATGCTTTGACATAATGATCTTTTTTTTTTTTTTTTTGTCTTTTTGAGGCAGGGTCTCACAGTGCAGTTCAGGCTGGCCTCAAGCTCACTGTAGAGTCCAGGCTGATGTCAAACTCGAAATGATCCTCCTGCCTCAGCCTCCTGAGTACTGACTAGGATTGCAGGAGTGCGCCATTGTGCCTGGTGATCAGTTTTCTGAAAAAAATTTTTTTTCTCATATCTGGAAACATAAGCATCTGAAAGAAAATGCGACTTTTTTTTAATGGCTGGCTCAGCCTGCCTTGGGGGTGGGACTGACATAGCATGTGGTGCCAGGAATTGAACCGTGTATGCTTGCCTAAACAGGTGCTTTAGACTGCTGAGCCATCTCGCTGGACCGAAAATGTGACTTATGATTAGAATTTTTATCAAAAACTGAGCTTTACTGATTCTTTTGGAGGCTTTTCTGAATGTACCTTTAACCACTTCTTTCTCACATAGGTTAGTACTAAGCATTATGCAAAGTATCGTGTAAAATTATTAACATCCCTGGCTCTGAGGTTTTGTCATCCTTCGTCTCCAGGCTTTCCTGTAATTTCTTAGAATGACAATGACATTTGATTCAGAGCCAAGCCCTGAGCCATAATCTTTACATCATCTTTTCTATTTTTTTGGTCAGCAAATTGAGTTAGGGTGAGAATTTTTTTCTTTTACATGAGAAATTATAATGGCTCCTTTATCTCTAGTGATTTATGTGGCTTTTGATAGAAAAGAGAACAATTCTGTCACAACTGACTTGAATACTTTTTTTTTTTTTTGTAGGACCGGGGTTTGAACTCATGACCTTGCACTTGCCAGGCAGGCACTTGTGCCACGGAGCTATCTCCCCAGACCCTGTTCTCTTGAATATAAGGGAAAAACTTAAATAGGATTTAAACAATGCTAAATTTAATTGTGATAAAAATGTATAAGGGACTATGGAGATAGCGCAGCAGCCTAAGCGCCTGCCAGGCAAGCACAAGGTCTTGAGTTCGATCCTCAATGCTTGGTCAGTTGATACTTAACTATTGTCATTTATAGATAGAAACATTATAAACCCTTGCCTTTCATCCAATGTAAACACCTGTGTAAATTTCATCTGGTTTGGTCCAAATGCGCCTATTACTGAGTCGCAAGTCCTTGAATTTGACAGAAAACAGTGAAAAGTGGGCCATTTCAGTAATCACAGAGACACAGTCCCAACTCTTCTCCGTTTAATTCTTCTATTTTCACTTGAAAAAATTTGATGGGTGCTAGCCAAGTCATCAGAGGAGCAGGCTTAGCACCGTGGCAAACAACCTATTGCACAGAAATGAAGAAATGAATGCAAAAATCAACATCTGGCCAGGCGAGTCGCCGCACCTGTCAGCCCAGCCCCTGGAGAGGGAGGCGCAGGCAGGAAGATCCCAAGTTGGAAACCAGCTTGGGTAATTTAGGGAGAATCTGTCTCAAAGTAAAAAATGGCTACATGGCTCAGTCGTGTGGGCAAGCTGCAGGTACAGTTTCTAGAACCAAAAAAATAAAGAGAAAGTTAAAATCATGTCAGACCAGGCACCACATGATGCACCGGCCCCGCCCCGAGGCACACTGAGCCTGCAACCGAGACCAGGGGTGGTGGCGCAGGCTTGCAATCCCAGGGCTGGGGAAGCTGAGGAGTCCGAGCTGTGTAGTGAGACCTCGTACCAAATACATTAAAAAAAAAAAAAAAATTGTATTAGGCTATAAAGGATTGTTTCCCTAACGCTGTTAGGTAACTTCTTTTTAGTTCGTTGCTAGGTTAGAGTAGTTATGCAGCTGTCATTTCCTGAAATTATCTTTCTTTTATGGGGAAAGACTATTTAAATTATCCTAAAAACAATGTTTGTAAACTATATGTTGCTAGAAAAACAAACTTTATTTTTCCTTTTTTTAGACATTATTTATGTTATGGCCTGCTCAACCTGCCCTGGGGGTGGGGCTGGCGCAGCATGTGGTGCTGGGGATTGCACTGCGGTCCCTGCGGTTGCCTAAGCAGGCGCTTTAGACCACTGAGCTATCTTGCTGGTCCCTAGAAAAACAAACTTTAAAAAAGAAAACTTAGATTCCTTTATACAACTTAAAACAAGCACACTATAGTTATGGCAGGGGTGTTTTATTGGCCAAAGAAATAAATTTGTCTACATTTTCCATTAAGGCAAAAGCCAATTAACATAGAGCTCTTCAATTTATCAGTCTCATAACCAAAAAAACAAAAAAAAGGAAATGGAGGTTGATGGAGAGATAAAGGGAGGAACAGGAAACATAAAGGGGAGAAGTCACAGACAGAAAGGTGAAAGTTGAATTGAAAGAAATTTTTAATTGAGCACCTATTATGAACCCCAGAAATGGCTGACAATGGTATTAAATGTTTCTTAAATGCAGGAAAACTAAAATCTATTTCAGCATTTAACATTCCTAAAACACTCTGAATGACTTACTCCATTCACAAAATGAGTCAGCATGCCCATCAGGTGCCCAACATTCCCTTAGCAGGCATTGCAGATAACAGACAACAAAGAGCCCAGCTCCACCGGACCTTTTATCACACGTTCCTACGCTGAAAAGACCCTTCTTTGGAGCTGAAATGTGCAGCCTGGTGGTTACATGCAGGGAGGCAGGCTAGTTTAGTGGCCTAGGTTCAGATCCCAGGTCTCATACAGTTCGTGTGAGTTTAGGAAAAACACTAAAACCCTCTAAACCTCGGTCTGCCATCAGGTATTATACTTACCTCGAAGGCTGTGAGGATTAAACAGAAGGATGCATATAAAGGCACCTGACTACGCCGAGCGCTAGGTAAGTGGGTGCTGGGGTTGCTAAGAGAATGGGTGGATCTCAGGTCTCCAAGCCTTGGATGCAGCTTCAAATGCTTAACACAGTGCATTCTGGGAACCCACCCTCTCTCATTCCCCACTTACTGCACCTCAGGTATCAAGGATGCAGGGAGGATTCTGCAAGGATATGTTCCCCTTTGGGTACCCTGAAATCCAGCAAGTTCTTGATGCCAGGGACCAGCAGAGCAATGGCATTTTATCTCTGGGAAGTTTTTCTTACAGAAGAGAAAGGGAGTGAGGAAGGTTGAGGAACTGATCAAAGTAGATTAATGGTAGAAAAAGAAATCTTAAATTTTAATTCATGATAAACCCA
>PVKN010037131.1:0-11293 GCA_004027915.1 Capromys pilorides
GAGAAGCGGGCGCCCATAGGAGGCAGCCATCTCCAGTGTAAACTACGCAGTGGAACAGAGATGGGCACCACGGGCAAAGCGCCTCACAGAGCACAGCGCGGGGCAGTGGTACAGGGCATGTCTGGGCAGCGGGCGGGTGCGTGGCTCGGGGGGACCAAGGGCTTCACAGGGGCTGGTCTGCAGGCTGGCAGCCAGCTAAGTTCGGTGGCAGCAACCCCAGGGCACACGTGCCGCAGGGGCTTGGTGGACTCACTGGGCACTCTCAGAGGCTGGCTCTCCCGGGGGACAGGAAACGTGCTGTAGGATTAACAACGGGCAGAAGCAGAAGGTGAAGCAGCTCAAGCCGGCTAGGTGAACCTGAGACGGTCGCCCGTTTTCTTCCCGAGACAGGGTCTCGCTCTGTAGCTTGGGCTAGCTCTACACTCACGGCCTGGGCCAGTGGGAAGCAAGGCGGGGGCAGAGGCGCAGGGCAGGGGGGCGCAGGGCCGCGTGGCGGGGGAGGCGGCAGAGGGCGCTTCGAGGGGGCGGAGGGATCAGGGAGAGCAGAGAGGGCACTGCCGGCGGGTCACCCCCACAGGGCTCCTGTGTGGAGCAGGAGAACCCAGAGGCAAGGAGCCAGCGGGGCTGAGGGCTGACAGACGCAGGAGCTCTGCTGCCTGCCTGGAGGGGAGGCCCAGGGCTCTGGGACAGGCAGGGTGGCCCCAAACTGGATGAGGTGGAGCCCAGGTTCTGCGTGAAGGTCGAGTTCAGGACTAACGTTGTGGAAGAGGCCTGGGTGACATCTGCAGGAAGGGATTGTCTAGTGACAATCTTGGGGAGGGGCTGCACGCGGAGATCACAGCTGCTGGCCTGGCGGAGCTAGTGGGGACTGTCCTTAAGGCCCGGAGGGACAACTGTCTAGGAGAGCTGGGACGCCAAGGCAGGTTGGTGTCGGGGGAGGAGAAAGGCCTGGGAATCTGGCTGGAGGGGAGGACAGACGGAGGGGCAGGGGGCAGAGGAGGAGGAAACAACCCTGTGTGAGGAAGCAGCACGGGCGTGCCCACAGTAGAAGTTACCCTGAGGTGGGGCGTGGTGGCCACGCCTGCAATCCGAGCACTCAGGGAGCTGAGGCAGGAGGACTGCTGTGAGTTCCGAGCCCAGCCTGGGCTGCAAAGTGAGCCCAAGGGCCAGCCTGAGCTTTATAGAGACGCTGTCTCAAAACGATCACAATAAAAAGTTTTCCCAGCTCTTCCTGGGGTGCAGGACTGGAAGAACCCATCCCACTGGGCTGGACAGAGCTGAGTGAGGCTGAGGGGCCTCGCTGCCCGTGGCAGGGTCCGTGGAGTTTCAGCCTCGGCTTCCACAGTGGCCGTGATCCTTTACATCCCCACCTGTACTTTCCTCCCCCGAGCCCGCTGGCCTTTGCTGTCTGATTTCCGGATGATGGCCACTCTTTCTGGAGTGACTTGGAATCTCAGTGCTGTTTCAACTTGCATTTCTGCAATGGCCAGCGACGCTGGCCATTTTTTCCCATGAAGCTACTGGCCACGTGTGCCACTGAGGAGCCTATCCATGTCTGTGGCCCATTTTGCTCTGTTTCATGCCACGACCTCAGGCTGTTTTGCCGGCTGGCCTGAAGCTCCCAGCAACCCTCCTGTGCAGCCTCTCGACTGGGGATCACAGGCGTGCACCATCATCTTCCATTTGGGGGTAGGATCCAATTTTCTGAGCACGCTGTACATCCTACACATTCGCATCTACCTATGGAGCGGCTGTCAAGGCTTTCGCCCCCACTCTGTAGGTTTCCTCCCTCTGTTGTTTCTTTCTCTTTTGTCTGGTTCCAGCTGCTTTTTTTTTTTTTATTTTAAAGTGAATAAGAAAAAAATACAATAAAAAATTTCAAAACAAGACAATAGAAGGGTAACAATGGCCAGTGTATTATGCACTGCTATCTTTAAATTAGTTACTCAGAATACAAGGTATCAGGGGCCGGCAGGATGGCTCATCGGTCTAAAGTGCCTGCTCAGGAAAATTTAGGCAACCACAGGGACCATGGTTCAATCCCCAGCACCACATGCTGCGCCAGCCCCACCCCCAGGGCAGGCTGAATGGGCCATAACACAAATAAATAAAGTTTAAAAAAAAAAAAAATACAAGGTATCAGCATTCATCAGCACTTAATTGTCCAAACAATAACAGCAGCGCAAACCTCTCTTTTCAATGAACTAAGAGAAATCAGTAGCATAACTATTTTACCTTCTAAATTGCTTGCTCCTTTTGCCTTTTCTTTTCCTTTTCTCCACCGCCCCACCCCAGCTTCTCTTTCCTTTTGAAGCTCTTTCCCATCTTACAACATCTATTACACACTCTGGGCCTCATCTGCTCTTTGGGCTTCTCGCACTCGCGAGGCAGCGCAATGTGTATACACGTGCCTCTGGTTTACTTCACTTACGAGCATGCTCTCTAGTTGCACTCTTTTCCCTATGAAGGTCTGCAGTTTATCCTTCTTTACGGCTGAGTAGCACTCCACTGTATAACATGACCACATGTTTTACCCATTCCTTGGTTGATGGGTATCTGGGTTGTTTCTGAGATCGAGCTATTACAAATTGTGCTGCTATAAACGTGGGTGCACATATATCACTAAGGTCTGATGTTTTTAATCCTCTTAGGAAGATAAGCAGAAGGAGAATATCTGGTCAAATGCAACCTCTGATTCCAGGGGTTTTTTTGTTTTTGCTTTGGTACTGGGGATCAAACTCAGGCTGTTGTGCTTGCAATCCTAGGTTTTTGGTTTTTTTTAGGATTCTCTGCATTGATTTCCACAGTGGTTGCACTAGTCTGTATCCCCAAAAGGGCTCCTCTTTCCCTACTGCACCTACAGCACTGGTTACTGGTTGACTTCTTGATGACAGCCATTCTTTCCAGGGTTACAGTAACATGAGACAAGCCTGACTGATACCCCGAGAAGAAGGAAACAAAAAGAGAGCCCAGGGAGGGCCGCTGTCCGTTGTAGGTCCCGGAAAGCTGGGATTTACGACAGCAGAGAGCAGCTTGTCTTGCTGGCGCCCTGTTTGTTGACTTCCTGCTTGGGATGTGAATGGTCGTCTCCTCCCCTGCTCTCTTTTGTTAGCATCTGTGTGAACCTAGTTAGGTAAACAGTAGAAGACATAGTGATTTGTAATCTGTAGTTTCACACATTCCGCAGCCTGCTTCTGGCCCTCAATAAAAGTGAGCTGTTTCTGCAGCTCTGGGCTCACTTTGAGAGGGACAAATCTCAGCGAGTCCTCTGAAGCACATTCATTGGGTCTTCTCGTCGTTTCTTTCAGCACCGACACACAACATACAACACAGGGTGAGATGGAATCTCAGCATTTTTATGTATTGGATACTGGTCTCACTAGGCAGTCCAGACTTACAGTGATCCTCCTGTCTCAGCCTCCCCAGACCTGGGATTACAGGCGTGTGCCACCATTTCCAGTTTCAGGGCTGGCGTGGAGCATCCAGGTTTCTGAGGCCTACTGGGGATCAAACTTGGGACCTTGTGCTTGCCAGGCAGGCGCTTATGCTGCTGAGCTATATCCCGGGCCCCAATATTTAGATTTTTGATCCATTTTTAATTTAGTTTAGTGCATGGTGAAAGATACGGGTCCAATTGTAATCCTTGGTATGTGCAGAGCCAGTTTTTCCATCACCACTTATTAAGGCTGTCTTCCTTCCAGGGAATGCGTTTGGTGCCTGCGTCAAAGATACGGCAGGCGAGCACATCCAGAGCTGTCTCCACAGCTTCTTCTCTGTTCTACTGATCTGCAGGCCTGGGCGTTTGCTTTCCCAGGGCCAGGCTATTTTTATCATAGTTACTTTGTAGTATAATTGTTTTTTTCACAACCAGGGAACCAGGGATTGAACTCAGGCCCTTGTGCTTGCCAGGTAAGGGCTTATTCTACCGAGCTATCTCCCCAGCTCCTGTAGTATAATTTCAAGTCAGGGATTATGACTGTCTTGCCTTGCCTTTCACCATGTGTTAAACTTAATTCGAAATGGATAAAAATCTAAATACTGGGGCCCAGGATATAGCACAGCAGCCTAAGTACCTGCCTGGCAAGCACAAGGGCCTGAGTTCAGTCCCCAGTACTGCATGGCCATGCTGGCCCAGAACCCTGGATGCACTGCACCAGCCCCAAAACAGGGCATGTTGGCACATGCCTGTCATCCTGGTGCTGCCTTGCCTTTGTTGCCCAGCACTGCCTGTGTTATTCTAGGACTTTTCTGGTTCCAAATGAATTTTCTCTAATTCTGTGAGATATGCTGGTGGACTTTTGTCCAGAATTGCGTTAAGTCCGCCTCACAGATTTGGCAGCATGGCCGCTTCCCCTCCCCCAGCCCTTCCCACCTGTCTGCTGTTGCTCTCCCTGTGCGGAAGCTTTTCACTTTGATGATTCTCGGCATTTCTTGTACACCTGGAGCTCCGTCCAGGACCTCCTGGCCTAAGCCCATCTTCAAGAGCTCTACCTATTTCACCTTCCGGCAGATGCCGTTTCTGTCTTAATATTTAGCTGTGCGATCCACTGTGATGTCATTTGAGCACGTGCTGAAGGTGTGGGTTCCACCTTCCACACATGCAGGGCCAACTCCTTGGCACCACTTGCTAATAAAGAGGCCAACTTCCCCCAGCGTACACTTTTGGCCCATTTGTTAAAGATTCTCCTGCCTCAACCTCCCAAGGGCTGAGATTACGGTGTGCGACACCACACCAGCTTCTGTTTTATTTTTCATTCCTCTTGTTTTCTTTTCACTTTCTGGTGTTCTCCTTCATCTTTTCCAGAATAGCTTTATGTTCATTGTAGAGGTCTTTCACCTTCTTTGTCAGATTAATTCCTAGGTGTTTTTCTTGAAGCCATTGTGAGTGGCATTATTTTCCTAATTTCTTTCTCAGAGAATTATTATTGGTGTACAGGAATGTTACAGATTTCTGTGTGTTGATTTTGTATCTTTCTACATTACTGAAGTTGGGGGCTGGCGAAATGGCTCAGCGGTCTAAAACACTTGCTTAGGCAAACTTAGGCAACCGCAGAGACCATGGTTCAATCCCGGCACCACATGCTGTGCCAGTCCCACCCCCAGGGCAGGCTGAGCTGGCCATAACATAAAAAATAAAGTTTACACTACTGAATTTGGCTATTAATCGAGAAGTTTTTGGTGGAATTTTTGGGGACTTCTATGTACAGAATAAGGTACATAGGAAATAAGGTACACCTGGAAATAATTTGATCTCTCCTTTTCCTACATGTATCGCTTTTCTTTCTCTTGCCTGACTGCTCTGGACAAATCTGAGTGCTAGATGGAAAAGGAATGGTTTCAGTGGCTTTCCACTTCTCCCCAGTTCACGTGACACTGGCTGATAGGTTGTCAGAAGTGGTTCTCGTCAGACTGACATGAGGTCTTTTTATACCTGATTACTTCAGGGTTCTTATCAGGCACAGAGGCTGGGTTTTGTCAAAGGTTTTCTCTGAATCTATGGAGAAGACCATCTGAGTTTGTCCTTCCTCTCTTTCACGTATGAAAGAGATATGAGTATACTGAGCAACCCCTGCTTCCCTAGGATGAAGCTTACCTGGTGTGCTTTTTTCTTTTTATGTATTTAGCACAGGGTCTCACCACACAGACTGGACTCTAGTGATTCTCCTGTCTTCAGCCTCCCAAGAGCTGGGATTACAGTGCATGCCACCACGCCCAGTCTCAATCACCGGCTCAGCACCCCGGCCCTCCAGGCAGCACCGGTGCGGCACTCTGGGGATGGAACCCTGGCCCTTGCGCTCTGCCGAAGCAGACACTTCCATCTGCTGAGCTATCTGGCTGGCCTGAGGCTTACTTGGTCTTGATGTATGGTCTTTTTAATGACTTGTGCCTCGTGTTTGCCAGTATCTTGTTGAGGATTTTGCACCTCTGTTCATGAAGGAGATTGGCCTACAGTTTCCTCATGCTACTTCAGAAAAGTAGGCCTGACATTGGGGTTTCCTGCTTATTCGCCAATAAAAACAATTTGGACTGACAGTTATTCTTTAGTGTGGTACTGAAGCTAAGCATGTGGTAAAATAGGTAAAAGATAAGGGTTTAGAAGGAAAAAAGCTGCAGTTAACAAACTGAATATATGGAAAAACAAAAGACCTCTACAACAAACAATTCGAATTTTATAAAAAGCTGGGTATAGTAGCCCACAACTGTAACCCCAGCACTCAGAAGGCTGAGGCAGGAAGACACTGAGTTAAAGGCCAGCCTGAGCAAAAAGTGAAACCCTATCTCACAAAAGATGAAAAAAAAAAGAGAGAGAGAATTAAAAAGAAAAGATAATTTAAGTTGGGGCAGTGTTGTGTGTGTTGTGTGTACAGTCCTTATCTTGGAGGCTGGGACAGGAAGATCACTTGCCAGGATTCTGAAGTCAGCCTAGATAACATAGCGAGACCCTGTCTTTCTGTCCGTCCGTCCGTCCGTCCGTCCGCCGTCCGTCTCTCTCTCTCTGTCTCTCACACACACACACACAATGCCAGTTGTGGTAGCACATACCTATAATCCCCAGCACTCAGGATGCTGAGTCAGGAGGATTATTGTAAGTTTAAGGCCAGCCTTTGATAACTACCAAGACCTTATCTCAAACAAGCAAGCAAATAAACACCAAAACAAACAGATACAAAAAACAAAGCCATAAAGGAAAAATACAGACGCAGACTGCTGCACTAGCATTTGGCCAGGTTCGGTGGCAGCACTCTGAGGGCTCGGGCAGGATGGCGAGAGTTCAAGGCCAGCCTCGACTACATAGCAAGACCCTGTCTTAAAACAAAACAAACAAAACTATTGAAACTTGTGTTCACAGGCTACATTTGGGACAATCTGAGCATCGAAAAGAAAAGTGATAGAAAAGGATTATGACATGGCAATGATAACAAATCAATGAATTCACAGGACTCACAGCGGAAAAAAAAAAAGAATAAGAAAAGGCTCTTTGCTGGGCACGGTGGTGCACGCATGTAATCCCAACACTGGGAGGCTGAGACAGGAGGATTGCTCTACACTAGAGGCCAGCCTGGGCGCAACAGTGAGTTCAGGGGCAGCCTGAACTATACAGTGAGACCCAGTCTCAGAGAAAGAGAGAGAGCAAGAGACCGAGAGTGAGAGAGAGAGACAGAGACAGAGAGAGAGACAGAGAGATAGAGACAGAGACAGAGACAGACACACGGACGGACGGACGGACAGACAAATAGAGAGAAAAGAAAAGGCTCATTATTAAAGCAGAGCAAAAAAAAAATCAGAGCAGCAAAACACAGAAGGAATCACAGAATCAGAAAACAACTTCGTAAGAACCACTGCAATCGCTGAGACAGGAAGGTTCAGTGCAGGAACAGGAGTGCTATCAGGTTAACAAGATACACGCAGTCTCCTCAGCATCAACCCCATGACTTATTAATTATAAAGAGAAAGGATACCTCCACCACCGGGAAACCCAGCAAACAGTGTCTCTGTCAAGGGACCCACGTGCCTTCACTGACAATGAAACAGACAACCTCATGGCTTTCCCAGTTCATTTCCCAGAAATGAGCCTTTTCTTTTCTCTCTATTTGTCTGTCCGTCCGTCCATCCGTGTGTCTGTCTCTGTCTCTGTCTCTATCTCTCTGTCTCTTTCTCACGCGTGTGTCCTGTGTGTGTCTTAGAAATGCACAACCTAAAACAAATTGTTAACGAACAACTCCAGATTGAGGGAACTTTTCCAAATAAGGACCTGTCTCAAAAATATCAGCCTGAAATGAGCACACGCCATGCGGCACCTTCGTGGAATGGAGACACAGGCTGGCTTCTTCCCAGCCCCCTCGACCGCTCAGCGCTTCTCTACAGATAATTCCACTCTGCCCTCAGCCTCTGGCACGGATAAACCAAAACAAAGAACAGTGGCTCAAACCTAGCTTTACAGTGCATTATTTGGAAAAACTGGGAAATTACAATGTGACTGTGTTATATAATTAATGCTAAAATTCTTTAATATGATTATTGGGTTAAGGCTACCGGAAAAATGCCTGTTCGCCTTAAAGCATGAATATCTAGGAACAAAAACATCATGATGGATACAACTTACTTAACCTCTAATAGTACAGTAAAAAAAATATAGGGCCAGCAAGACAGCTGAGTGGACTAAGTACCTTCTTAGGCCAGCGCAGGGACCAGGGTTTGATCCCTAGCACCAAAGGGTGCAACAGTCCTGCCCCCAGGTGTGCTGAGCTGGCCACAGAGTCTGGGCATGGCAGTGCACGCCTGTAATCCCAGAGCTGGGAAGGCCGAGGCAGAAGGATTAGTGCAAGTTCACGGCCAGCCTGAACTGCACAGTGAGACCCTGTCTCAAAAAAAAAACTAACAAAAAAAGGCTTGAAATTTTCGAAATAAAAAATTTAGTGGGAAAAATACTAATAGGCAAGACCAAAAAATAAAAAATAAAAATAAAATATAAGGGCCAGGATATAGCTCAGTGACATAAGCACCTGCCTGGCAAATGCCAGGTCCCAAGTTTGATCCCCAGTACCAACAGGGAAGAAAAAGTACATAGCAGAAACCAACCCTCCCGCAGTAACCCTCACAGCCACAGGCCGGAGGGCTCTCAGGAGAGGATCAGAGCAGACCAGCACCGGCACACCCGAGGAGCTCTCCAGACCCCAGGGGGACACAGGTGGGGGGCCACATGCCCGCCAGCCACGCTAGACACCACCCACTGCCTGGCGCAGGTGTGACTGTCAAGGTCCCCACCATCTAGCACGGCAGTGTCCACAACCACAAGGACCACACCCAGGGACACGGGCCGGGAGCACTCGCTGTGAAGCGCATGCATCACACAGGGTACTGCCCCGCCAGCGACACCCAGCGAGGTGAGCTGCAGAGGCTGGCACGCGGCCTGCCACAGGCTGCAGGCAGGGACGGAGCTGTCTTCTACTCAGACAAGAAGGGATCTTCCCCACGCGGGGCGCATGCCTGCGATCCCAGCACTCGGGAGGCTGAGGCAAGAGGCCGCCGTGAGCGCCAGCCTGGGAGACCCAGACAGACCCGGTCTTAAAAAACAGGAACAAAACAATGCCACTTTTACCACTGCTTTTTCAGCTTCAGAAAAGTCACTTATAATGACTATTTACTATTGTAAACTATCAGTGATTTTTGAAGCATCTCCCAGTTTTAATCTCTCGTACAATCAGACGGCTATAGCTAAAGCAAAGCCCTTTGGAGCGCGCCACCATGTTTGAGAGCTCAAAGAGATCCTGAGACCAAAATGCTTGTGATCCACACTCTCAGAGAGACCATCAGCAGGCCCAGGCGGAGAGACACATGGAACTCTACCCACGCAAGGAGTCACGGCAGCGCCCAGGGCGTGGGCGCAGGCACAGCTGGCAAGCTGTGCGTGTAGTGCCCGGACTAACATGCCGGAACTCAGGGCAGCGCGAGTTGAGCAGTGGTGCCAGCTGGACAGGCAGGCGGTCGGGCAGAGCCTGGTCTGCAGGAGGACAGCGTCGCACCAGGTGCCAGACTCGGAAGCGCAGACCTAACCTTGCACACACAGTGGCTTACCACTGAGTGACATATCAGAGGCAAAAAATAAACACATGGGCATGACGACAGACAGCAAAGCAACTCCAGCTCGGCTCTGGGGTGGGAGGAGAAGACTGTCCAGTGGTACTGTGGCCTGAAGCCAGCAGGGCCTTCACGCTGAACAACATCCCAAACCTTTCCCTCAGCTGCCTCAGCCTGCCAAGAGCTGGGATCTCAGGCCGGCGCCCCACACCCAGCTGGTTCTGACTGTATCTGGAAGGCTTATCTCCTAAGTAGACAGTGGAACCCGAAGTGTGTGTCATACTATTCCTTGCACATTTTTCCTATGACTAAAACACTGCGTAAGCCAAAGGAAAGAAGGCTGACTAGAAACGAGATGTTAAAAAGGGAGACAGAGTCAGGTGTGGTGTCGAAGGCCTGGAATCCCAGCTAATGGGAGGCTGAATCAAGAGGATCTCAAGTTCAAGGTCAGCCTGGGAAATTTAGCAAGAACCTGCCTCAAAATAAAAACTAAGTGTTGAGGTTATGGCACAGTACTCCTGGGGTTCAATCCCCAGCACCTCCAAAAACAAAAACAAACAGAGAGACAGACAGAAAAGCAGACTCCATAGGACTAACTGCAAATTAAGAGTCTGCCTTACATTTCAAGCCAAGGAAACTGGGAGAACCTGGGCGCATTAGCTCACGCCCAGGCAGCCACGGAGACGAAGGCGCTGGTGAAGCAGCTCAGCGTCAGGCTTGGACTCGGGCTGGGCAGGGAGGTGAGCACAGGGGCTGCAAGGGCGGGACTGGTGGAAACGCAGGGCCAGAAAAGGCAGGTGAACAAAGAGCAGAGCTTTGAGGGAGGACAGAGCACCAAAACAGGACGGGAAGGGAGACAGGGATGGAGAAGATCCCCAGGGAGCGGGGCGGAGGCTTCCGAAAGCTGACAGCCAGCAGAGGACAACGAATCCATCAGAAAGGCTGGGACGGGACTCAGGGAGGAGAACCCAGGAGGAGGCCAGGGCCGAACCACACAAAGGGAATCGGGAATTCACGTGACGGGCTCAGGTCAGACCCTTCCGCTGAAAGCCTGCCCGCTACAAGGAGCACACCGAGCTAATCCCAGTCCTTTCTGTTCACGTCAACAAATACTAACCAAGGACCTTGTCTGTGGCCACTAACTCCACAACGAGAGAACCCCAAGGACGCCCCGTTCTCACGGTACTTAGGTCATAGCACGACAGAGCTTACTGGTCAGCTGATAAATGTAAAATCGCATCCAGGAGGAATGCTCCAAACGAGTGGCGTTCGGAGCTGGCCCAGCGGGAGGGGCCGTGGGAGCCTGCAGTCGCCACCCCTGCTCTCAGCACTGTGTGCTGGGCCTCTGAGCACAGCAGGAGCCCCAGCCCAGACTTCTTTAGTCTGTCTGGTTTGCAGGCAAGCGCTCCAGCTCTGAGCTGCGTCCCCAGCCCTGTCCCTTTTATACAAAATAAAATCACCGTACGGAAGAACGGCAACAAGCATTGCCAATGCCATGCCATCTGTGTGGAGGCGCCTGAAAGCCAGGTGAAAGGCTTCCACAGCAGCATGGGTCCCTCCGCTGGCATCCCAAGCAATTACCTGAAGGGGCTGCCAATGGTTTTTTCTTTTTCTCTTTTTCTTTTTTCGGAACCAGGGATTGAACTCAGAACCCTGTGCTTGCCAGGCAAGCGCTTATTCCTCTGAGCTATCTCCCTGGCCCCACCAATGGTTT
>PVKN010037132.1:0-11296 GCA_004027915.1 Capromys pilorides
GAGAAAACGATTTCTGACTGGGATGAAGACAAGGGTTTGAAAGTGGGTACTGATAAGAGCTGTACAGCAGTATGAGTGTACTCAATGCCGCTGAATTTCTACCTTAAAGAGTTACAATTTCAGGGCTGGGGAGATAGCTCAGTGGCATAAGTGCTTGCCTGGCAGGCGCAACGTCATGAGCTCAATCCTTGGTACCATGAAGGAAAAAAAAAAAAAAAAAAAAAAGTGTGTGTGTGTGTGTGTGTGTGTGTGTGTGTGTGTGTGTGTGTGGTGCCACGTGATAGCTCATTGGTCTAAAGTATCTGCTTTAGATGTGATCCCCAGCGTGCTGTGCTGCCCCTCCCCCCCAGCTGGTGATCACGCACCTGTAATCCCAGTGCTTGGAGGGCTGAAAACAGGAGGACCACTATGCCTCTGCTTAGGCAAGATTAGGCAGGTGCAGGGGACTGTAGTTCGATCCCAGGCACCACATGCCACTCCACTCCCACCCTCAGGGGCATAGCAGCCAAAAAATGAAAACGCCATCCAGTCTTCCTGGGTACCCCAAGGCCTGTGACTCAGTTTACATTGTCTGCCTTGGGCCACGTCACTGTGGACCTGCAGCTCTGCAGAATGGCTACAGGGAAAGGGCTGAAGCTCACGGCAGTTACCACCCTCACTCACTGCCCCAATAAACTTCAGCTGGGTGGTGTGCACCAAAAATGGAGCAGGCAAGCAGCTGGGCCCTGAGCCCCTGCCCACAACTCCCTGCCTTCCCACTGAAGACCCTGGCTGGGAAGCCGCTCAGCCTGTGTAGGACAGAGGCCCCTGGAGCTTCCTGCCAGCTCAGAGACTGTGCCCACCAGGCACTGAGCGTGAGAACCAGAGCAGGGTGCAACGGGCTCGCCCTGCAGAGACCCCGACAGCTGGTGGATCCTAATTTGATAACACAGGGACTCAGTTTTGTACTTCACACAAACAGAGGGGGGAAAGAAAAGGGAAGCAGCTTACTTTAGGATTCAAGTCAAAGAAACTGTAGTATTTAAACCGTAGCAGCAGCTGCTCATCCTCTTGAATGCCTTGCTCCATGAGGGAGCGGGAGGAGTCCAGCCACCTGAAAACAGCAGCGGGCACAGAGCCAGCCAGTTAGGCACACAGTTCAATATTTATATTCGCATTGCTTATAAGTAGATTACATGGTCTTCTTGAGCAAAGGCAGAATGCACACTTCCCCGACCCACAGCAGCACACGCGTAATAGCTTAATCTGCATATTAACCCAGTTTTAAGGTTTCATTTTACGTGCATCACACATTTTCACACACTTCAACACATGTTTATATATAAACTACACAGACTGGTGTATAATTTATATATAAATTACACAGGCTGGTGCCTCCGTTCACAAAGTTAATTCACTGAGTAGCTTAGATGCTGACCTTATGGGAAATTCAATTTGGTTCTCATTCAGTTTGTGACCAGAGTTGTAGAAAGAATTAAGCTTGTGAGCCAAGGTACCATGGATGTAAATCATTGGTAACACTTTGAAGTGAGGTGCTGAAGGAGCCAGGACAGTTCTTATCATCTGTTTTCTAGAAGGTGCTGGGGCTTAGATGTTCTATCTATGTCCTCACCTCCTGCATAGCCTCTCCTCTGTACCAGGTGGCTCAGACCACAGCAAATATATGCTATGAGCCAAGCCTTCAGATGTGTGCTGCCCAATGTCTGGGCCTCTAGCCACCCATAGTTCTCAGCTATTAATTTATTTATTTTTGTGGTACTGGGGATTGAACTCAGGACTTTGCACCTGCCAGGCAAGCACTTATTCTACTGAGCTATCTCCCTGGCCCCTAGTTGTCAGATGCTTAAATGTAGTTAATGCCACATTCTAAGTTCAATTCATTTAAGTTTAACTGTACAGTCACATGTGGCTGGGGCAGTGACGGTCATGGAGAAGAGCGAAGGTTAAGGGTAAGGCCTAGTGGCTCATTCTCTTAGGCCTTGAGCAGAGATGTTGTAGGAGCTGGCAGTCCCCTGGGGAATTCAGCCTCATGACAAAGTAGCTTGCTGACCTGGGATGAGCCAGGGGCCATCTCAGAACTGCTGGGAAGCTCCTGGCTTTGGTGACACTTGAGATGGGAGAGAGGCGTGTATCTGGGCCTTCGGGGACAATGAACAGTGGAGATGGTGAAGGGGGCAGGCTTAGGAAGCCGGAAGCTGGGCAGTGGCAGGAGGAGGGAGGGGTCCCAGGGCACAGTGGGGACAGCCACCTCTGCTGTGCAGCTGGTGCTGCTGACGAGGTGGGCTTTGGTGGAGCACAAGGCTTGGAGAGTGGACTGAGTGACTCTCTGAGGTAATTTCCAATGAGGCACAGAGCTTGCTCCTTCATGGCGAGGTGTGGGTACTACAAGACAGCGCAAGCTGGTTAGACCACTTGGGGTGATGTGAAGGGCTCACAGGGGCTCACCTCTGGTCTCTGACAAGCTGCACTGCGTCCTACAAAATACACTTCCCATATCTGCGTCCCTAGTTATATTCACCCAAAGTAGGCCACTGAGTTCTCTCAGTTCACACATTATCACTCCTTTAAAGGGAAAGGGACTGAAGTGACCCCCTCCCCCTTTATTTTTTGCAGGACTGGGGATTGAACTCAGGCCCTTGGCTTGCAAGACAAGTGCTTATTCTACTGAGCTATATCCCTGGTCCCTGAAGTGATCTTTCTGACTGCTAAAGTCAGCACCGGCTTTTGCTAATGAAGCCCTCTCCATTTAAAAAAAAAAAAAAAAAAAAAAAAAAACCCGCAAAAAACAACCCACCCCTCTTCTCTGTGACCTTCCTCTTCCTAATTCAACACCAGTCCAGAGAGAGGCCCCACGGAGCCCCATATGCTTACCCTGCACTGAGCTTGGTTTTATCCAACAAGGACCGGGGCTGGAACATATCTGCCAGTGCTTCTGGGGACTGGGGGGGCTGGCTGAAGGCGAGGACACTGCAGCTTTGTTCTGTCAGGGGACTGTCACTGAACCATGTCATGGTGGAGGACACTGGTGATCCGGTAACGGGATCGTAGGTGGGAGTCATGGTCTTACTGTACAAGCCAGCACTTCCTGCAAGACAAGGAAGACACATTGTGCCATGAGACTCAGAAAGGAGCTCCACACACCCAAGTGAAATTTAGCTATGTGTCAGTGCCACTTGTCACAGCGTAATCAGCAGTTGTGAGGGCAGGGGGATTAGGTAAACACAGGGAAAGCTCTGTATATTCAATTTTTAAGATCTTAAAGGTGTAAAGGCTTTCAAAAATCAATATAGACAGACGTTAAAGATGACTTCTTTTCTGATAATTGGGCATTCTCTTATTTTAGCAGAAATCTTGACACCATGAGAAAACAGAAACATCACAGAACAACACTACTCAGTGTATCAGGTAGTCCCTTAAAGAAGTGGCTGTACCTGCTATTTTTTTTCTTTTTGAGACAGGGTCTCATTATGCAGTTCAGGCTGGCCTTGAGCTCACTTTTGTAGCCCAGGCTGGTCTTGAACTTACACTGATCCTTCTGCCTCAGCCTCTCAAGTGCTGAGATTACCATGCCCAGGCACCCCCCCACTTTTTTTTGTGGAACCTGGGATTGAACCCAGGCCCTTGCGCTTATTCTATTGAGCTATCTCCCCAGCCCTTGCTGGTTTTAAGAAGCTAGCAACTTGCCCATCAGCTCAGGCTTACACAATCCAAGTAGCTTGCTTATTCTTTGCACTGGAATAGTTTTCATGAGAAAGCCCTCAAGGTGGCACAGAAGTCAGACTTGGTTATTGTGGGAGAAGAAAGTGATGACACCTCCGCAGAGCTCTTACTGCCCTCTGCTAACATGCCCACGTAAACTGAACTCAGGAAAGAACCACACAAAGACAGAAAGTCGGGAAGAGAGAAAGTCGCTATCCAGCTCATCTCCCAGCATTCCTTCACCCCCAACCCATGGATAGCTGTACCAAGATTTTGCACTCACCAGCAGTGTAAGATAGGCAATTACAATGAGTTTAAAATTATGTATATCTGTGAGAAAAAAGTTAAAATAAAATTTTCATAGACATCTCATCAGTTCTGCAATTTTATTCCTCATTTGTTAAGAGAGAGAAGAGAAAGAGGTTTCTCCCCTAGATTTTAATCCACATTTACAAATCAAAAGAACAGCTCTTACCTGGGGAACCTGAACTTGTTGGCGAACTCTCTAGGTCCAGAATATCTTCAATAAGAGGCTCCTTATTATTTTTCTCTTTCTTCTTTTTTTTCTTAAAGTAGTCACCAGAAGGCTTTAACAATGAAAGTTCTTCTGATCTTCTAATATCTAAAAATGCCAGGGCCAGAGATATACCTCAGTGGCATAAGTGCCTGCCTGGCAAGTGCAAGGTCGCAAATTTGATCCTTAGTACTGAAAAAAATAAACATGCGTGTGCGCGCGAGCGCACACACACACACACACACACACACAACCAAAAACCACCAAATGACAAGAAAACTAAACAGTAAAATGAAAATTCCTTTAGAGGCGTTTAATGCTTTGATGGGAAGTCTGGGGAACTTCTTGGGAGGTAAATAGAACTAAACTGAGTCCCTTTTGAAGAAATAGAAGCGGGCGGGGAACAGAAGTGGAGGGAGATTCGATCTAGCAGATTTCTAGCTCCCTCTCTCCCTCTGGCTCCATTTCTAAAAACTGCACCCACGATCACCTCCCTACTCCTAAGGTCCCAGGGCTGAAGCCTTTCCTTCACACCTCATCCCTGCTCCTTTGGGGTGAAATCCTCCAGCTTGCACTCTGTGGCCCTCTCCCTCTCAGGGTATGATTTCCAACAGCTTCTAGGACCCATGTCTCTCTTCCCCTGAGGGCTTGCAGCAGGCCACAGATCAGGGAATGCGCATGCTCTCAGTGGTAAAGCCATCTCTGCCACCTTCCCATGGAGAGGGGCTGTGGGGCGGGTGTGTGCAGCCCAGAGGCTGAGTCTATGATGTCTCTCAGAGGTCTCCAGTTGCTCAGGCTGTGACTTTGTCGGTGGCCCAATGTTTCCAGTTTCGCCTCCCAGTCCATCATGTCTTGGTTATGCGAAAGGACTAAGGTAACTGCTAAGTGCGATTTAACTCAGCTGTGAACACCCGTGTCAGAAATCCCAAGTGGAGCCAGGTGTGGCGGCACACCCTATAACCCCAGAAATTGGGAGGCCAAGGCAGGAGTAACACCGTGAGTCTGAGGCCAGTCTGGGGTATATCGTGAGTTCAAGGCCAGGCAGAATGATACAAGACCTTGTCTCAGGAAAAACAGAAACAGGGCTGGGGCAGAAAGTATGTTGGGGAGGGCTGTGTCCTTCCATCCTAGCACAGTGCCTGGCACACATGGGCTGCCTGATGGCCACAGAACAGACCTCTCCTCCCACTCTAGAGCATCCTCTCCCCTGGGCCCTGGTGCACCGGCCATGGCCACACAGGGTCATGCTTTGTTGTCAGTTACAGTCTAAGGAGAATTTGAAAACAAAGTAAATGATTAAGTAAAATGGTGTTTCCTACACCCAGCAGTAGACTGGAAGCGCCTTTTAGAATGTAAGCTCCAGGGGCAGGATGTGACCTTTGTCACGAACATCCCCCAGCACTTGCCACACTGCCTGCGCCTCAATAAGAATTTGTGAGTGAATGGAGTGGTTTATAGCTTAATTAACAGAAGAGATGAGATTGCCCACTGACAGATACAGTATCTAGTCTGTGTTCAAATGCTCACTTTTGGCCTTGGTACCCAAGAAGACATCTGTATTTTCCCCAAAAATATAAAGCCTTAACCTTCCATCTAGCATAACAGCACACACTTACAATTCCAGCTACTTGGAAGGGTGAGCCAGGAGGATCCCACGCTTGAGACCAGACTGGGAAAGTTAGCAAAACCCTGCCTCAAAGTAAAAATTTTAAAAGGCATCTGAAAGGCAGCACACCCTGGGTTCAATGCCAGTACCACAGAATGAAATAAAAAGGCAAGACCTTCAGGCACCAGGTTCCCTCCCTTTATGGAGTATCATAAAGACAGGTCAGGGCTGTCTCTCTGTTCTACTGTGGGATACCATCCATAAAGAATTCTGCTTCCATGCACAGGATGAAGGATTTAATAGTGCACCCCCCACCTTAAACACAGTGATGTGTTTGGGGACATGAATTTTGGGCCAACCTTAAAGTCTTGCCCTTCCGTTACAAATAACTTTTGAAACTGCTCTGGATGATGGTGATGGTTTGACCATAGGCAGCGCTGCAGGGCTCTGGCTTGGCTTGAAGGTCCTGGGCAAGGGGCACAAGACAGCATCCTCAACCTTGTCTGGTTCCGTGCAGGAAGCTGGCCAGCGATACTCACTCAGGGCTCTGCAGATGTCGCCCACAGCTCGGAACACTACAGCCGAGAAGCTGACGCGCAGCCGCACGGTCTTCAGGTTGGGCAGGCGCAGGCGCAGCATCTTGTGTTGCGGCGTGAACAGGAGCTTGGCGTCAGCTTGCACCCCATACTTGTCCAGGGTCCAGTGGGTTTTCAGGAGCCAGCATCGCTTCTGCTCCCACCACAAGGCGAAGTCAGACCAGTCCTGGGCCACGTCTGCCAATATTGGAAACACCGATGAATGAAACGAGAGCCCACGGAGTAGCAGTGCGTCTGGATGCCGCAGTCGGAAACCAGCGCCTGAGCTGTAGCCCCGCATCACTTCACAGCGCAGGGCTCAGCAGTCCTTGACTTCTCTCCAAAGTCTCCGGGATGGGGCAGGGAGAAGACCTCCGAACTCCATCACCAGTTAAATACCTTGGAAGGCAGAAACCTGAGCTTGCTGCTCAGCACGAATGCTGCAGCTCTCGGTCCTAAAGCCCTTGTACCTCTGGCGGTCAGTCTTAGCCCTCTTACAGGAAAGCACTCCTTCACCACTGGATCACTAGGGAGCGCTCGAGGCCTGGGATGGGCACACGCTAAGGGAAGGTGGCATTTCGCTTCACAGCCATCACCACATCCCCAGGTTGTGAAGCAGAGACACTGAAGGGGCTGCTACAGCTTGTGACTAGATGTCCCCAAAGGCTCATAGGCCCACGGGTGGGGCTTTTCCTTGCCGGCTGGATCACCTGTGTGTGAAGCTGGGGTGAAGGACTCGTGCTAAGTCAGCCAGCTGCCTGGATTTAGCTTGGTTCTGCGTGGTAGTCTGGATGGGACAAAGGGGAAAGGCAGCTGGTGGCTACTGCCTGCTCTGACATGAGCTCCTCCTCCTCTCTGATGCTCCTCTAACTTGGAGACAGTCACTGTGGACTGACACTTCTACAAACTGTGAGCTGAAGTGAACTTTTCCTCCTTTAGCTTTAAGTGTCAGGTATTTTGTTTAGCTAATGAGAAAAATAACTAAGACACAGGTAGAGTGGTACATGCTTGTAATCCCTGCACTTAGGAAGCTGAGGCAGGAGGATTACTATGAACTGAAGGCCAGCCTGGGTTACACAGTGGACTCAGAGCCAGTCTGGACTAAACAGCAAGACCCTGACTCAAAAAACAAAACAGGGTAAATGAGTAAACTGTGGTTGATTTATACAATGGAATATTATACAACAATGACATTATTAATTTTAACAGTACATATAACAATATGGATGAGTCTTTCAGACAGTGTTTTTGTTTTGACTTTTTTTGTTGTTGTTGTTTGTTTGCGGAACTGGGGATCAAACTCAGGGCCTTGGTCTTGCCAGGCAGGCACGTGTGCCCCTGAGCTATCTCCCTGGCCCCTGTTTTGTCTTTTTTTGAGACAGGCTTTCACTATGCAGCCCAAGCTGCCCTTGAGCTCACATCTCCTGCCTCTGCCTCCCAAATGCTGGCATTACAGGCGTGTGCCATCATGCCCAGCCAGCCTCACAAGCTGAGTGAAAATCTGTGGGAGCATAGCCCATATAATTCCTTTTATGTGCAGCTCAAAAATAAGCCAAATTATTCCTGGTGTTAGCAGTGAGGAATAGTGGTCACCCTGTGCAGTGGTGACAGGGAGAGGTCGAGTACATGGCTTGGATCAGGGACCAGTTGAAAGCTCATCCCTTCATTGGGTTTACATGTCTGAAAATCAGTTACTGATGTCCTTAGAAATGCCCTTTAGCTAAGTTGTTTTGTACTTCAGCTAAGATTTACCTAAGAAAGACTAGCTCACTAGTGTAAATGAAAAGCCAGCATGAAAGGCCCCAAAAGGGAACATAATGAGCACAATGAAAACAGAAAGTCATTACATTCTCAGTCTGATGTGAGGTCTGCTCCTCTGGGGTATCAGGTAAGCATGAATTGACACTTTAGTGCCAAGCTGACCATCACTAACCAGGAAATAGCAGAGAATCAGCACCCTAATGCCATTGCCTAAGGTCACCTTTGATGTCACCAGTGGAGTGGGCTGTCCAGCTGGTGCCCAGGGAGCTTCTGAGGCTCCACAGACTCAGCTGCCCAGAGGTGGTTGGGGAGGTTCTCTCTTTCTCTTCCTCCTCTTGGGAGAGATGGGGGCTAATGTGGAGGTGCCTGCTTTCTGGGCCCTGGGAGGTGAATGGCCAGAAACCTGTGATCAAGGTGGCTGCACCAGCCAGGAAGTGGGGATGCAAGGGAGCAGCACCCCCAGGAAAAGACAACTCACTGATCTTTTCCACCAGCTTGAGCATCACGCCGCCCACGTGCAGGTCCCCAGATACCCTCAGCGTGACATCCTTTTGCTCCTCTGCTGTTAGGTGGTCAACTTGGACCACGAGCTCCCAGGACGCCGCTGTGAAGTCCCCGGAGAGCATTGTGGTGCTGGCAGTCTGTGGGCAGAAGAGGCAGCCCCAGGTCAGATGGAAGGAGGAGGACATGGGGGCAGACCCTGCAGAGTGGGACATGTTTTGGTGTTGCTTTTCCTTAGTCTCTTCTTCACTCTGCAGTGCTTCTGGAGCCCAGATAACAAATATGCCATCTTAACTATAAAGACACAATGTCTTATAAAGTCAGTAAGCTATGATAATCTTCCAGATCTTTTAGACCTTAAAGGAAAGTTTAAAAAAACAACTTTCATTGAAGCATAATTTATATATAATCAGATGCAGATTTTCACCTATACACATTCACTGCATTTTGCTGTATGAAAATTATTTCTCAAAAAAACTGAGCTAGTGAGATAGCTCAGCAATCTAAAGCGCCTGCTTAGGCAACCACAGGGTCGGAGGTTCAGTTCCCGGCACCACATGCTGTGCCAGCCCCACCCCCAGGGCAGGCTGAGCCAGCTGTAACATAAATAGTTAAAAAAATTGATATTAAACATGAACGCCTTAAAATTTTATCTCTAATATTACTAATAATGTGTATTACAGCTAGTCCATGACTCATGAGTGAATACTGTTCTAGGAGGATATTCTGAAGTTGGATTTGTTCATAAGTTCAACAAAATGAGTCTTATACAACTTTGACATAAATATACAATATGAAGCATAAAAAAAGCCAAACACACACAAAAAATACACCGAGTCCCTGACTGTATCATACCACTATTGTATACTATCGCACTATACACATGGCAGCACAACTGTGACCACATTCAGCAGATCTGTTACAATTTGATTCAGTTCTTGTCCAAACGCATGTGCCACCAACTCTTCTCGATGTCTGTTATCACATGTGAATGAGCTCTGTGTGTGATCCCTTGGTATCTGAAATATTTATAAATATTTATAACTCAGGGATTTACTGTTCAAAAAATGTAGGAAAATAATCTTGACCTCATTCACTATTTTTGATAGGTTCTGGCCCTAGAATGAATTGGTGAATTATTATGGTGGTCATCTAGTACAGCTGAAACCCTTAAAAAAATAGCTTATCTTCCCAGAGGCCACCCTCCCCTTCTCCAACCCAGCACAAGGTGCAATTTCCTTATACTTTTCCAGGTACCTGAGGGAAGACCCCAGTCAGCTCCTCAGATATTTCTAAACATCCCTCTCAAACTCCACCCCTACCAAAAGTCCATAAAAGCCCCAGTTTCTTTGTCTTATGCCAGAGGATCTACCTGATCCATCTATCCTGGATTCTCTCCATGTCTTTGGAGTTAATAAAGGCTTTTTTTTTTCTTTCCTATCTCTTCACTGTGCCTCTGAAAAACCTATCAATTTTACCTTAAATGAATATAGACATCATCAATAATTATTGTCATATGCCTGATTTACTTAGGTTATTGTTTTATGTCATATATTGTATCTTTTTTTTTCTTCAGTATCAGGGATTGAACTCAAGATCCTGCGCTTGCCAGGCAAGTGCTTATTCTACTGAGCTATCTCCCTGGCCCCTGTCATATAAAGATTGATATGAACCAATTGTGGTGGTGCACACCTGTCACCCTAGCACTCAGGAGGCTGGAGGATCACAGTTTTGTGTCCAGCCCAGGTAACTTGAGTTAGTGAGACCCTTCCTTCAAATAATAGGTGAAAAAGGACTGGGGTCTAGCTCAGAGTGGAAGCCCTAGGTTCAATCCCCAGTGTTGAAAATAAAATAAAAAAGATCTGTAAATGATTTAAGTTTTTGGATATACTTCTGGCAAAAGATTTAAAGTAGGGATGACAGATGTAAAAAGAGTACTTTAAGGTGCAGAGAGAATGGGAACTTCACACCTGCCCTTTTCCCTTCTTTGGGAGAGCCAGGAGGAAAGAAACTACTGAAATCACAACTGAAGTGTTTTGGTAGGAGCATTGGAACCCAAAGCTGGCACAATTTAAACAAGATTTGAGATTGTCATTCTTTGAAACAATGATACTACCAATGAGGGCTGTTTGAAAGCTATAAAACAAATATCATGCAAATAATGAAATAACCATTTCTCCTACTTTATTCTGCAGCAGTAGCTCATAGCTCAAAAACAGGTCTGGTGAGGTGGTGCACACCCAGCACTAGGGAGGCTGAGGCAGGAGGATCTCTGGGAGTTCAAGACCTGCCTGGGCTACATACACAGTGGCCAGCCTGAACTGCATAGGGCGACCCTATCTCAAAAAGACAAAAAAACCAACCAAACAACCACAACAAAAACCAAAAACCAAAAAACCAAACCAAATCAACCAACCAACCAAACAAACAAAACCAGGAGAAATCCTATTTTCCTGAGGCCAGCACTGAGAAACAAAGCAGCCACCCACATGGGAGGTAGGCAGTGTTTACAGCTGTGGGGTTCACAGTCGGTAGATTTCTCAGCAGCCCACAGGTGGGGGGCCAGTGCTAGCTAGCCTTGGCTCATATCTTGAGTCACAACCACCAAGTGAACCATGAATTCCAGAACTCTGCTTCCCC
>PVKN010037133.1:0-11301 GCA_004027915.1 Capromys pilorides
AGGAAGGAAGCAAGGAAGGAAGGAAATTGAGTTTAGAAAATATCAGGTTTAATTACTGACACCTCAGTAATAAGAAAACAAAGAACCTAAAAGAAGCAGAATATTTCAGTGCACACTTCACCCAACAAGACTTAAAGTGACTGTCATAACAAGTGCTGGTGAGAAAGCTAGCAACTGGCTCTTTTTTAATCAATTACAAGGTAAAAAGAGTTGTAGTGTAAAGTGTTACAACAACTTTAGAAAAGAGTTCAATAGCTTTTTAGATTATATTATAAGATGATGCAGTCATCATTCTCCTAGGTACTTAAAATGAGAAAAAATCCCAAATATATATACACAAATGTTCATAGCAACATTATTCTTACAAGAAGAAAAGAAACTTTGGAACAAGCTAGGATGTGGCTCTGTGGAAGAGTACGCGCACATAAAATGAAGAGATGAAACAACTTTCCTGGATGTCAACAATGAGTGGATAAACTCTAGTGTATGTATGGAGTATTATTTAGTAATAAACAAAAATGAACTGTTGAAGCACACAGTGATATGCTAAGTTGCGAAGCATAGTGCCAAGTAAAAGAAGACAGAAAAGAGCAGATATCTTACGGTTCCCTTACTGTGCAGAAGACTAGAAACACAAGATGACCTGCACTGTAAGAAGTTGCTGGTGATCCGTGGAGCTGGAGACCCAGCACAGAGGTGGCTGGATTCACACAGAGGCATGGAGGAGCTGATGGGAGCTGGGTGCATCACTATCTGGCTATGGTGAGCGTCTCCAGGGAGCTCACATGTGACAAACATTATCCAACCATAGCTTTGGTGTGTGCAGGGCTCTGGTCAACCAAGTAGAACTCAATAAAGTTGTGAAAATTCATTAACCTGAAAAAGTTAAACCAGGTGTTACCACGTTTGAATCAATACACTTAAGTTTAGAAAAGCAGTTGAAAGGGCCTTTGAGGGAGCTCAGAGAGTTGGTCAAATGCTGACCCCTTTGCTTTGAGCTTTTTCTTCTTTGCTTGCATTTCACAGTTACTCTATCTGTATCCAGCAGGCTGCATCTCTGGTTGGAGAGCAAGCCAGGGGCCCTCCCATGACCCCACAGATTCTTCCTGAAAAAAAAAATGTGCTTGTGGGTTCCTACCCTCCTTCCCCACACTGCTTTCTAAGTGAACAGTAAGCATCTACTTAACCTGGTGCCAACCTACTGACATACTTTAGCATGTCGCCAGAGCCCTGTGTGACACATAGCCCTCACTCCTGATGGTCTGATGGTATTTTAGTTCTGTAACAGTGCAAACACAGATCTCTAGCACTGTGAAAACTTAGAAATTTATAGTTGTGTCTTTTCCTGGGCTAAGAAGGCACTCTGTCTAGTGCTGAGCTACAGCCAGAGCAGCCTGAGCCAAGGATCCCAGTCAGCCAAGTGACCATATGGAGTGACAACCAGCAGCCTGGGTGTGGAGAGCTAGACTACATCTACTAAACATATTTTGATCTAACGACATTTTTCCAGTTCACAGTGGGTATAGAACCCCAGCCTGAGGTGAGGATCATCTAGATTACTTTTCCATTTCTCAGATCCATTAACTTGTCCAAACTATCACTGTTAATTAAATGAGAGGGATAGGACCAGGTTATCGACTTGCCCATCAAAGCTCAATTTGTAGGACACATTCACTGGCCCATGTGCCAGTGCTGTGGGGCAACATGTATATCATCTTTGGCCAAGAACAGCCAGTGTGGGAGGGCTGGGGGTCTGCATTTGTCCCCAGAGTTGCTCCCTTGTGGCCTCAGAACTGTTTTCAGAAAACATTTAGCCAAGTGCTCAATGTGTTTCACCACTTTTCCCCATCATTTTTAAACCCATGTGTTATTTTGGGAATAATAGAAACCATATGTCACTGACATCTTTACATTTTAATCATCAAGATGTTATTTGGTCAGAACATTCTTATGTCTTCTAAAAGTTTTAAATGCCTCTCTCCTGGAAGCAGAATGTCCTCATCACAAACAAATAAATTAAAAAAGCAAAAGCCTGACAGGGCACCAGGCTGTGTGGGACAGACTGCTGACTCAGGCGCTGTATCATGCTTCCCCACCCCAAGAGGGGCAAAGACTAGCAATGGTGCCCAGCAGCCACTGAGGAATGGCTCCTCTCTGTGTCTAGCCAGAAGATAGCAGAAACACTTGAAAGTCCAGTGAGTGTCCGTGCGATGCACAGCACAACCCAAGCTTGCTGTCTGAGCTGGCCAAGTGTGCAAGAGGAGCAGAGCATGCAATTCGATGGGGCTTAGAATATAAAAGGAAAGAACTTGGGGAAAACGACCTTTGGGAGCAGACTCAAGAACATTCCTTTCAGAAACTTTCCCAGGTTGTCACAGCCAGAAGTCCCAGCATGCCAGAAAGCTAGGCTTTCCCTCCCATAGAGAACACTGTGTTGAGCATATCCATGGTTCAGACAGTCTGCCTCCCAGGACTTTCTCAACTGCAGGTAGGGTGGACCTTTTTCTAAGTCCTTTCTATAGTATTCAGGATACTGGAGAGAAGCCAAGTAGGCCTCAAAGCACTTTTCTTGGATTTCCAAGAAAGGCATCACTGATGGAAAAATGCACAGAAATGGTCATGAGATCAGACTCCCAGTTTTAGGTCCTCTCACAGCTACTTACCATCCAGGTGACCTCAAGCAAGGTCATTCACCTGTCTTCTCCAAGCTCAACTCCTCATCAATAAAAAGGAACCGAGAATGCCTACGCTGCCAGGCAAGCATATCACTCATTGCCTGACCCAGAATCAAGGGCCAGGTTGCTGACCCCTGATCAACTCAAGGTTGCTCTTCTGACACCTCAAAGAATGGAAAGAAAGACACTCATGAGAACTCAGGAGAACCACATTGTATGCTTTTGGAATTGTGCAGATTATTTTTATACCCTTTTATAAAAATGTGTGATGATTACATTTGAGAAACAGTGTCCCTGAGCAATGTTATATGTTTTTTCACTGGTCACCTAATGTGTAATACTTGGATTGCAGGCTTTAATAAGTATGTTCATACATAGATGACATAAGCCACTGTTTTTTCCTCTCTAAAGTGTGCAAGAATGCCCACATCTATATATTTTGAAAATATATGTGGCCTTAAACATTTTACAGCCAAATGTCCCCTTTAAGAGGTGAGGAAGAAATTGAAATTGACAATGCTTAGGAGCACATCAAGGTCACAATGCTATGTATACATATGGCGATGAGAACTCGGGTTTTGCATCTGGGTCAGTGTTGCCACTTCATTCCATTTCCCAATGTGCACTACCATTTTTTCTCTTTTCTTCCTTCTTTTAACCATATCACTGTATTCAGAGTACAATTTATCAGTTAGCTGGGTTAAAAAAAATGCACATGTCCAAGCAACAGCTGCATGTGGCTGTCTCAGGGGAGGACCCTGGCCAGAGTGAGAGAAAGCCTGGTCTGCAGGGAGTCAGTCCTCAAGGTGCTGGAGAAAAGCTTGGAAAACATTTCTTTAGTGTTTCGATAGAGGAAAAAAGAAAGGCAATCCAGTATATGTTACTTCACAAATTATTCCAGGAAACTGTCTAAAAATATGAAGCATACACTGACAAATTCAAGACCATCAGAGGCATGAGCCTTCACTGGGATGACCAAGTGTATGGAGCTGGGAAAGGACATCTGCATTTAAGCCAGGCCCAAAAAGTCCTCTGTTCAGGCTCTGCCCCCTCCCCCATTCCTGTTCCTACTACTCTAGTTTCCTAACTGGGAACTCATGAACTAGGCTGAGAGGCCCAGAGTGTCTTGGTTACTGTTTGTGATGATTAAATTTACCTAGAGTTGTACCTTTTTTCACTGCACTACTAGACTGTTGTAGATCTGAGCAGCAGAAAGATACAGTACAAAATGAGAAAGGCAGCCTCAGAGTCCCATCTCTGGGAGAGGAAACAGAGTTCCTTTCTGTTCTAGAAAGGGAGCAGGTGACCTTCCCAGGTGAAGAAACACCAGGAAACTGGCATCCTTAGGATGACATGTCTACTTGCAGTAGAGGAGGTTTGTATTCCTGACAGCTCATGGGCCTCCAGCTCACTTCAACCAAGGTGGACCTTGGCCAGGCCGCAACTCTGTGGGCAGCTCAGCCTGGGATGCAGCCCACATGTTCCCTGCTGTGGGAATCTAGCTAGGGTGTAAAATGTGGGAGGCCCATAGAATGACAAACATGTGCCCACAGTGCCAGCCGACCCCTCCCTGGAGGAAAATCAAGACAAAAGGCAAACTGGACAAACTAAATAAACCTCTAGTTTTCTCTGCTTCTTTGCCAAGCACTGAGGAGCCTAGATTTGGTGATCTGTGGCTATGCAATCTCATTATCATAACTTAGGTCAGCAGATGACTTTGTGCTTTACCTAAAATCTGCTGATGTTCAAGGTCAGTGGCTCAGTTTCTTGGCACAACCATCTGGGACCTGCAAAAGGCTGTATTTGATCAGGAACATATTCTATTCATGTGTTAGGGAGTTAATGTGGGGTCCAAAGAAGACCAGTTCCATGGCTTTGTTGGAAATGTGTTGGAGTCCCTTCCTGGTTCTTGTCTTGGCCCAAGAAGTCTAAGCTTACAATCCTAAAACCATGTTATTGGAATTCCACCAAGTTAATTCTAATCTACCATTCCCAGCGCAACACCCATGGCAATAACAAAGACACTAAGACATATATATATATATATATATATATATATATATATATATATATATAATTATTGGGGAGCCAAGGGGCCCTAAGTCCAGCCATGAAGATGGCCTTCCGGAACCAAGCGTGCAACCCAGGGATGCACTTGGGCTTTATTCATTGGAGAAGGGGGAGTGGCTTGTGAAAAGGAATTTTGGGAAGGTGAGCACTGAAGGGAATTGTGGGACAAAGATGAGCACTGTGAGCTGTGCTAGGTAGGGGGTCTGCATTCACCTCCACCATATTCAGAGATATACAAAGGAAGTAATTTGTATTATGCTAGAGATAGTATCTAATATTTTGGGGGTCTGGTGCTTCAGCTCTGATGTGTAATCTTTCAAGCCCCAAGAAGTCATAGCCTCTATCTCAAGGCTCGATTCCAGCTGACACTGTGGAGCATTGGCTCTTCGTCCTGTTATCAGGGAAACACACGTGCTATCTTCAAAAATTGCCACCAGCACCTCGGCTAGACCAATACACACTGCTTAAGGCCAATTGAAAGGATAATGAGAAGTCCTAGCCAGCTCTGTACATTTCAATATGAGGGAATAGGGTCAGGCTCAGTCAAAATGGAGACAGTCTCTCTTCTTTCAAGGAGTGCTGCTCAGGTGGTCCTCCACAGATATGGATAAATAACCAAGACAAAGCAACCCCAAGGTATTATCTACTGAGTATCAGCAAGACTAAGCCCAGATTGACTTTAGTAGTAAACGGCTCATCAGCACTGAGTAGCAGAGTCCAATCCCTTTTCTCTCCCCTTCTCCACCCACTATCAGTTTTTCTAAAACCACAGCCCAAACCAGCTTGCTCTGAATTCCTGCTTAGGACCTACTTCTGAGAGATCTAACATCGAATATTGTGCTCCGTTACTTGGTAAGAAGCCATGGAACGCTTACTGACAGATCTTCCCATGCTGTATGCTCAGGGTACAGAGAAGGAAAGAGTAACTCTAGAATCAGTGAGAGGGCATTGCTCTGCGCCTCTCCTGGGGGCATGTACATACTTTCAAAAGAAATTAAAACAAAGACTCGAAAGTGTAGTTCAAATGGAAGCATGTGCAAAGAAAGAAGACTAGAAACACAAGAGTGTAGAAATTTGCAGAGGACAGAGTGACCTAGCCCAGAAGTTTAGGAAACTTGGCAAAGCAGAGTTAGGAACAGATCAGAGCTCCACCAGAAGGGATGGGAGCTATGTGGACGAGCATACATCAGTGAAGAGTGTCCCTCCAAGGACAGCTGGCCACATGAGGGCACTGCTCTGGCTATAGCTGGCATCATGATGAGGCCTAAATCCTCAGCCTGGCCGGCCAGCCAACTGAGGGAACGGCAGGGAATGGTGGCCACACTTAACAAAGGAAAACAGGTTTTGCTGTACCAATTAGCTTCCCTTGGAGGGTCCCTTGAATGTAAATTATACCAGGACAACTATGAATTCTTGGAAGGGGAAAAGGAAAGAGGCTACATGAACTGTGTCTTGTATTTTATTATCATGTGACTTTGATTTGGGGCCTTGCTGACTTAGGAGGGACCACTGCCCTCGGGATTTGTCAGTTCTTTAGGACAGTAAACAACTTGCCAAACATGAATGCACCTTTGCCCTTCTCCCTCAGGCCCTATAGGAGTCCAGGGTGCTGTCTGCCTGCTTTCTTGTTCCTAGAATGTTCCTGCCCCATTCTCCCTATGGCTTTGGATGAAGGTGGAAATGGAAACTCAGTTTGTAAAGGGAGAAGGACAAAGAAAAATAACAGGCTGGGATGGAAACGTGCTGGAGGACGTGAACTGACAATTAATTCTGCACAAAGTGCCCCGAGGATGTGCGGAGACAGTCCGGAGCCTTCTGGACATTGGCAACCGTGGGCGCCTGCAGCTTACAGACTGTGGGCCACCTTCAAGAGTGAATGTAGATGACTCACCTGGATCCTACCAAAGCCCACGAAGGGCACTCAGGCCATTCATTACCACTTTATAGCTACAGTAATGAAGTATTGGGAAATTGAGTAACTTGCCCTAGGTCACACAGCTAATGAGTGGCAAAGCTGGCTTTGAACCTTCGCAGTGTGTGCTACAGAATCAGTCTAAACTCAGACAATACTCGAGGGATAGAAAGTGACTGACTTCAGAGCATGTGACTGCTCAGCAGTAGCTGCATCCACAGGTCAGCTGAGACGTAAAAAGACACACAAAAATCTATTTAGCTACTTGGCAGAAATTTACATAAAAGGAAGGCTTCAGATTAGTGTTGAGCTCTTCTCTTCCCGTGGTGAGCCTGCCCCTTGTTATGTTTTATTGGTTCCCTCATTAGCATATCAAATTGAGCGTTGACACAGGGTCAGCCCTTCCACCACACCACCCAGCTCTGTGCTCATTCAGCCAGGTTAAACCATCTTCCTTAATTACTAGGGGAGCTCAGCCATGTGCAAGGAAAGCAGGATGATAAAACAAGGGACCTTTGTTGATTGTACCCATTGGGCATCACAGTGAACTTAATTATGCATTAATGTCACCGAGTTCTGGGGCCTAATCCCCGCAAGGCCTTCAAGCATGTAATGAGCCTCATTCCATGGGCACCAGGCATTCCCTGCAGCCAGAGCCTGCCAAGGTGGGCACACAAGCAGAGCCTTGCTCCCACAAGGGAGTTGGGGTCTGGGTGCACTGGAGCCTTGGGCCCTACTGGATCCAGTCTGAACCCTGGATCTGGCAAATGTCCTTGAAGTTCACTCAGTTTGCCCTGGGGTTTACCCTTATAAGTTGAAGAACACGTGAGATGGCATGGATGCTCAGGATGATTTGCAGACAATAAAGCGCTTGGCACTTGTTCCTAAGAGAGCGGATCCCCTCATGGTTGCAGACCATTCCACTGCTGTTCTAGAAGAACCCAACCAGGACCTTCCAGTGCTGCTCATGCCTGTCACCAGGCCCAGTCTTACCCAGGTTCTGCAGTGTGATCTGCACGACTAGCCTCTCCTCTGTGGCCTCACTTGCTCTCATACATTGGATGAAACCCTGATGAGGCTTCCCCGGGAGGGAATGGATATCCAAGGACTCCACATAGAGTGCTCAGATTCTAAGCCGGAGAAAAGCAGACTCAGGACCAGCAGAGGAAGAGCGAGCTCCGGACCAGGCCTTTCAGGTAGCACCACCTCTCTCCACCCCAGGAGCCTATGCTCCCATCCCCTTTCCTCCCTCCTCATTGCTAGGCCCCAGCCCCCAGGTGTCCATCTTTTCAGAGAACAGGCAGGTGTCTTCCTCTGCTAGGAATGGGAGAGCTCCCTGTGTCTGCTGGACCACAGATAGGGCCAGGCTTAGACCTGGAAAGACACAAAGCCTTCATATGCACGTACACTTGCACACAAATGTAGGCACACACACACACCCAGAGGCATGCACACAGGCCTTTATATTCCTGTGTGTGTATAGGCACACACATGTATTCTCTCATCCCCACATATACACTACACATATACTCCAGATACTCTCATGATCACATATATAGACACACAAACACACACATCTAAGCATACAGATACTGACAAACACACACTGTCACCTACACTCAGGTATACTCAGACTCTCATACTCACATCTACAGGCACACTCATTGCACACTCACAGCCACACTTATTACTATCGGCTATGTACTCATGCCCACCCACACACTCCCACAGAGACACAGACACAACGCACATGCTTGCACACTAACTCAGACCCACTGAGGCCTGCTGCCCTATTTGTACACTCATATGCATCAGCACACTCACCAACACTTTCACGCACACATGCACATGCATGTCCAAGATCTACAGAGCAGATGGGGTCATACGTGTTCAATGTCAGCACAGGCTCTCCTGGAGTTTCTGGAGATAACTCATCAGGGCTAAACAGCGAGGGAAAGGGCACAGCAATGGCACCACCATGTTGTGGGGGGCTGCATTCAGAGTCGGCCCCACTGGCGCATGCATGGGTGCCTCCAGCATGGAGGCAAGGCCACCCACGCAACGGCTGTCCCTCCCTGAGCTGCGTGCTGTTACAGTGTGGTCCTGGGAGGCAATGCTGCGCTCCACATCTGCCAGCAGGCTGCTCAGCATGCTTCCCATGCCTCAGGAGGTCACGCCGGTGGTTCCCACTTTGGTGTTCTGAGGGTGCCAGAGAGAAGACACACCAGCTTCAACAGATCCCACACAGCTTACAAAAGTTGCCCCGTGGACATCTGCACCCTCACATTGAGCACAAAGCAAAGACTCGGTGTCGGCCACTTCTCCAGGACCGTGGCTGGGATGAATATGCTTCCCACGGGGGCAGAAGAATGGAATAGGCAGAATGCACCAGCCCTTCTTACTCAGAACTCATGTGTTTGATCAGATCAGCAGGGAAAATATGTTCTTTTCCACCCAGCATAGGGGCTTCCCATTCTGGCAGGAACTCCGATGACACCAGAGCTCGCTGTTTGCTAGGAATGCAGGCAAACTGGCTGGGTGCAGGGCCCTCAAGACCCAACAAGCTGCTGCGTCTCTACAGCTTGGAGTCAGGGCTCCACTCTCTGTTCCCTGGGGCTGTGAGTTCCCCTCCACATGAGTGTGATACTGAACATGGGATTTTACCAGGTTTCTGCCTCTGACATGAACTTCCTTCATCCTCAAGAAGTCTCCTTGAGTTGCGAGTAAATTGTAGCAGTTTCCCCAGCTAAGACGTCAGAAGAACCCATGAGGTCTGCTGCACTTGGTCTGCTCCTTTCAGTCCTCTTCCAGTGCATCTCCTGTCCAATCTCACTGGACTCAAACTTTCCTGGCCTGAGGGCCCTTGCTCATGTGACCACACCTACCTGGCACTTTCCTTTCTCTGCTTCCCTCACAGGTGTGGTACCAGTGCCACGGTTCTAGTGAAGCCTGCCTGGACCACTCTAAAACTCCTTAGCTACCCTTATCTAGCAATGCGACTGCTGTAACAATGACTACAGACACAGGGAAGGCAGATTCAACGCCTTCATTTCAGAGGCCAGAACTGGAGTGGAGGTGTCAGCAGGACTGTGTCCCAGTGCAAACTCCACAAAGGTCCAATCCCAGCCTTGTTGAGGCAGCCTAGGCTGTGGCCACATTCAAGTGTCTGCCACTACCTGCGCACCACCTTCTCCCATGCATATCACAAGGACCTGCCAGCCTGAATGCTTGTCATAAGGCTAAGGGCTTATCCTAAGATTGGGAACAGAGGATGATCACATCTCAACATCTTTAATTGATTATACTTCAGAGACCCCCATCCCACCCCAACTAAAGTAGTACGCACAGGTTAGCAATGTTGTCTGTCAGTTTTCAAAATTTCTAATTATAAAACTCAAGAATATGTCATGAACTCCCTCTCAGTGAGATGTAACTTGATCTTTTTAGTAGGTACAAGGCATTCCACTCTAGGGAGGCACCCCTACTCAATCACAAACTCTCGTATACAGTACTGGGTCTTTATCCATAAACATTTTCCTACTCTGGCCCAGTATATTTCTGATGACGATGATTGTTTTACATTTCATAAATCTAAACCAATAGTTCTCAATCTCTGAGGATTTTTTCTCCCTCACTTCCGCTACCAGTGATAATGTTTGGTAGACTTGTTTGCCAAGACAGGGCCAAGAGGTTGCTGCTGGCATCTAGAGGGTGGAGGACAGAATGCTGCTCTGTGGGTGCAGTACACAGGCCATGCCCACAACAGAGCCCCACACAGCCCTGAAGGTCAGCAGTGCCCAGGTCAGCAATACTAGTCTAAGCTAAAGTTTTGATAGTGGAGCAAATATCAGCCTGTCTTGGTTTTTGTTTATATAGATTGCTGGCCATACCCATACCAAACATCAATAAATCATCCTTTTCCCAATGAAGTAAAATGCTATTTCACCTCATATTCACTTCACACTGACCTTCGTTTCCATATCCTCTCTCCAGTGCCCCTGGCCCCACAATTTCAACTCTCATCCAAACCTCAGAAGTGACTGGGGCTGCTCTGGGCTCCTTTCTCAGGCCACGCAGTTCCCACCTTTGTATCCCACCAGCCAAGCTCCTAGAAGGACTGGAGGCAAGAACGAGGTGATATCAACCTTCTGATTCATGGCTCATGATGGTTCAGGTTTTATCTTATCTGGGGGAAGCCCGGGAAGCATTTGGGATTAGAATCACAGTAGAGGTCATGTTTGACTGTTGTACAAATTGGTACAAGTTTTCTGGAAGACAGACAAAATTTTTCAAAATCCCCAAAACTCAAATCAGTTGATATTGGGACCAGGGAGATAACTCTATGGTATAAGTGCCTGCCTGCCAAGTGCGAGGTCGTGAGTTCAAACCCTGATCCCACCAAAAAAAAAAAAAAAAATCAGTTAATATTTATATGTTTATCTTGATGAAATGGTTGCACACATGTACCAGGATTTATATTTGTTTACGATGATAAATGGGATAGATAGGTCATTGATAGAAGAAAAGATAGGTAAATGAAATAGACTAAATATCCAACTATAGTAAGCCAGCTAAAAAAGATGTAATATATTAGCCAACGTTCAAACATGCAGTCTTTTAAAATGATACCACAGATGTTGCCAA
>PVKN010037134.1:0-11314 GCA_004027915.1 Capromys pilorides
GATCCACAGAATGCATTGAAAAAAATAGCAATTATTTCTCACGGTTTGAAAAATCTGGTCCACCTTTAGTGTAGTTTTCTGAGATTTCTGTTTATTTATTTAAGTATTTAAAATTTTTAAATTTTTAATAAGAAATAATATGATAGTTTCAAAACACATTATTAGTGCACTCATAATAATTGATACATTGAATATTATTGTCCTCAGAGTAGTTATACAGAGCACAGGGTGTAGACATGATAAATTTTCTAATCCATATTAGTAGGGGAGGAAAAAAAGAAAAAAAACAAAACACAATTTCTTCTCTTTGTACAAAGAGGGAGTAGTTGTATACATAGTCCAATGCTCCATAATTGTAGTGGTTTACCAGTGAAACAGGCAATGTTGGAGGCTGTTGGTATAAGCCTCTTACAGCTCATCATACTAATCTAGCTCTGCATTCTATGCTTTGTAATTAAGCTTTTCTGCTGGATGATCAAGGCCAAGTTAAGGCCAGACCTGTATAATAGATCATTCATCTTTTGTATCTTCCAGGATCAAATCCCCTCAGGATTAACTTTGGAATCATGTACAGTGCTTTGTAGAGCTGTTGCCAGTGTCAGCCATCAGGATGAGTCACGGCCATTGCTCGGCCAGTTTGTTCTCTGTGAAAGCCTGAGAGAATGTCCTCTCTCTAGGTGACTCTCGTTAGGCACACTACACTTTGTTTATCCTTTTCCACTGAGGTCCCTTAATCTCCTTGAACAGAAAATTTGGGAAACCTCTGAGTTATAGGATGTTACAGCACAGGTTCTCTTATGTCCTGAGTCCTCACTGACCTTGAAGGGTCAGGACCAAAATGTTGGCTATCCTCATAGCCCTTCTTTTTCTCCAATTTCTGGTTTGTTAACTTACGTTCTCAACCCTCCAGCAGAGAAGCTTCATGATACTATTACTCTATAACATAGGTAGATGAGCTTAACATCACTGTCTTTTTGAGTATCAAACATCTTAGACTTATCTTGCAATTGCTATTTTCTGTCAATCTTTGATATTTTAATAAATCTCTTTAGAATTTGATAAAAGCATTTACACAATGTTACACAGACATTTAGAAATCCAAGGACGTATAAAATTGTAGCCTGTCAATTGTGTGGCATTTTGCCTAGTCTCTTACTTTCACTTAATACCCTTTTTTGTTAACCAACCATTTACTTGAGAGTATAGCAGTAACTGAGTTTACACTGGAAACAGTACACATCTAAAAGACCAGAACAACATGCATTCCAAGCATAGTTCCAGTGTTGCATGCTGCTATCATCAATGTGAAAAACCTTTTGAAGGTTCCTAGGACCAATATCAAATTCATCCTGTGTACATGATGGTTTATAATTTTAAAAATCTTTATTTTTGTTTGTTGATACAGGGTCTCGCTATGTACGTCACAATCCTAGTGATCCTCCTATCTCAGCCTCCCAGCACTGAGATTACAGCATGTACCACCACGCCCAGTGCCAGGGGCCAGCACCCAGTACCTGGATCTTGCGCCTGCGAGACAGCTGCTAGACTGCCGAGCTATATCCCCAGGCCTGTCTAGCATTTTTTGAAAGAGGGTCTCATTATGTAGCTTCGGCTGGCCTTGAACTCACTCTGTAGCTGTCAGCCTGCTGGGGGGGCCCAAGGGAGATTTTCGAAGGTGAGCTCCCAAGGTGAAAAGATGTACCAGCCCAAGACATCAGCAGCAACAGCAGGCAGCACGGAGCAGAGCAGAGCAGAGCAGAGCAGAGCACGGAGCGCAAGGGTCGCCTGCATCTTCACTGGGTAATTCTTATATAGGTTGGTATCTCATATTTACATTCTTACATGGTGCCGAAACCGGCGCATGCGTGTTGATCTCTGCTAAGTCATGGTTACATAACCGTATGTATCCCACAGTGCGCCTGCGCTGGACCAGTGGGGCCACGTCCTGGAGAATCTTCAGACTTCCCTGAGCTTTGAAGTGGTTCATCACAGTAGCCCCAGTTGGCTTTGAACTTGCAGTGATCCTCCTCCCTCAGTCTCCTAAGTGCTAGGGTTACAGGCTTGTACCACTATACCGGACTATGCCATGTATTCTTGCAGCTGAATATGACATACCTATGGGTTGAGACACCTCTCTAAGTGCTGCTAAGCATACAGGGCTCATTTTATTTATTTATTTTTTTATTTGTTATTTTTTTTTTAATTTTATTTATTTATTTGTTTGCTTGTTGTGTTTGTTTGTTTATTTATTCATTTCGTGGCTGGCTCAGCCTGCCCTGGTGGTGGCGCTGGCGCAGCATGTGGGCCGGGAATCGAACTGCAGTCCCCGCAGTTGCCTGAGCCCTCCTAAGCAGGCGCTTTAGACCACTGAACCGTCTCGCCGGCCCTTATTTGTTATTTTTTAAAATGCATTTTACCACAGAGTCCAGGGTCTTACAGGGTCTTAGTGCACTGATCAGACTCGTAGTGATCCTCCTGTTTTCAGCCTCCCAAGCGCTGGGACCACAGGTGCGCACCACCATGTCCAGTCTCATTCACTATGTCAGCATCCCCCACCCCCCGGGGGGGGGGGCGCGGCCGGCGGCACAGCAAGCTGGGGGTTGAACCCAGGTCGCTGTGCTCTCCCTAAGCAGGCAGGTGCTTTAGTCCGCTGAGCTAGGCTGGCCCTCCAGGCTCATTTTATTTCCCTTGAACTACCTGAAAATCTAATAAACTTTTTGTCTATTAGCTCCAAACCAAATTGGAAATATTCTTTTTCTGAAAAGTTTTTTTTTATTTATCATATTTCTTTCTTCAAACTACCTTTCAAAAATTACTCTCTGCTCAGCATGGTCGTGCGTCACTGTAATACCAAGACATAGAAGGCTGAATCAAGAGACTTGCAGGTTTGAGTTCAGCTTGTACTCTGTAGCAAGACTATGTCTAAAAAACAGAAAAGAAGCAAAGAGAAAACCAAAGAAAATTACTTTCAGCAAGCTGGTGCCTTTCTCTCAGGTCTTTGGTGTTTAAGAAAAATGTAATTTAAAAAACTGTGTTTAATGAGAACATTTCCAAGGGTATAGGAACAGGGCCAGGCACTGTGGTGCACACGTCTGTAATCCCAGCACTCAGGTGGCTGAGGCAAGGGAGCCCTTTCAGTGTGAGACCAGCCTCACGGCCAGCCTGAACTGCACAGTGAAGCCCTGTCTCAAAAAGACTTTTTTTTTTTTTTTTCTTATTTCTTTTTTTTTTTTTAATTTTTATTTATTTGTTTATTTATTTATTTATTTTATTTTATGGCTGGCTCAGCCTGCCCTGGTGGTAGGGCTGGCGCAGCATGTGGTGCCGGGGATCGAACCGCAGTCCCTGCAGTTGCCTGAGCTTTCCTAAGCAGGCACTTTAGATCACTGAACCATCTCACCGGCCCCAAAGACTTTTTTTTTTAAGTATAGGAATAGACATTGAAGCAGAGTCCAGGGATGTTCCGTGGGCAAGGATGGCTGGGATGGTGTTGTCGCAAATGACGCCTGTGCTGCAGTTACTCTAGCTGCTGTTGCACATTCGGAAAATGAAGAGTTGTTTGGACTGGTCGCAAAGCAAAGGCGAGTAAGAACTATTTCAAGCTGGGCGCAGTGGCTCACGCCTGCAATCTCAGTACTCAGGAAGCTGGGGCAGGAGGATTGCTGCAAGTTCCAGACCAGCCTGGGCTACAAAGTGAGCTAGCTCTAGGCCAGCCTGAACTGTCAAAAGACAAGAAAAAAGTGCCGGGCATGGTGGCGCACGCCTGTAATCCCAGCACTTGGGAGGCTGAGGCAGGAGGATCAGTGCGAGTTGAAGACCAACCTGGGCTACAAAAGTGAGCTCAAGGCCAGCCTAAACTGCACAGCAAGACCCTGTCTCAAAAAGACAGAAAAAAAAAAAAAAAAACCAAAACTATTTCAGATACTATCATGCATGTCAAGCAGATCCTTGGCAGAAGCTCCGATGACTCACAAGTTCAGAAATGCATCAGGGAAACTAAATGTTTAGTCAAAGAAGGGAAATTACAATGTGAAAGAGAAACTGGAGAAGGAACACCATTTGTCAACCCAGAAGATGTGAGCAGACTGATACTTAGTAGACTGAAAGAAACAGCACATTTTGCCTTGGGCTCAATGCAAGGGATGTGGTTATTACTATTCCATTCGACTCGGGAGAAAGGCAGGCAAAGGCCATTGGAGCAGCAGCTGCAGCAGCTGCAGTTAATGAGTATGGATAGTCCAGGAGCCATCTGAAGTGGGTCTTGCTTAAGGAAAGGAACGGGACAAGACTCCCCTACAGGAAGAGGCAACGTCCTGGTGTTCCATCTTGCAGGAACATCCTCATCTCTCTGTTCTGGATGTTAACAGTGCAAAGTAAGTATCGGGCTCTTTCAACCAACACCAAGAATAACGACAGAGGTAGACATTTTACCGCAGCCTTAGTGCAGCACCTGGCCTCAGAGTTCCTTCAAACATGACGTCAGGGGACAGGCCCAAGCCATGATGAAACTGAAGGACAGTGCAGAAGTCGCAGAACATTCCCTGTCAACCTTGGGAAGTGCCAGCCATTTCCTTGACTCAGTATACGAAGGTGAAGATTTTGATCACACTGTATTCAGAGCAAGATTTGAATTCTGTTCTTTGCTATTTAATGAACAGACGCAATCCGAGATCTCTTAGATCAAAGTGGATTTACAGCAAGTGATATCAACAAGGCTGCTCTCTGTGGGCTTCAAGCACCCCAAAGCTACAGCAGCTGATGACAGATTGGTTACAGCTGTTGAATTTCTCAACAATATCCATCCTGTCAGCACAGCCGCTAAAGCAGGATTTTTGAGACAAGGTCTCACTATGAAGTTCAGGCTGGCTTTGATCTCACTTTGTAGCCCAGGCTGGTCTGGAACTTTCAACGATCCTCCTGCCTCAGCCTCCCAAGTGCTGGTATTATGAGCATGTGCCACCACTCCTGGCTGAAGCAGGAATTATTACTGGAAAAGAAAATGAACTAGGGGACGATTTTCCTATGACAGTGGTCAGCTAGAGAAATTTTAGTTCAGGGAGTGGAAGAATCAGGAGCAGGCAGGTTCACTGTACTGCTTCCCTGGGTAACCCCTTTGCCAGCCAGAAGACAACACAGGGTAGAGACCCCTGGTCGTGTATCTTCCACGTGCCTTGAGCTTTACGAATCGTGAGGGGAAATTTTTTTTGCAAAAGAAACAGCCAAGTTTGCACAGGTTGTACTCCAGGATTTAGATTAAAAAAAGAAAATGGATTACATGTATGTTAGCTGTTCTATGAAAAGAGATGGATCTCTCCCTGTGGCATGCATAGATCAAGAGACTGGGAAATGTGAAGCAATTATTGTTAATCTCAGATAACTTTAGATAAACTTAGTTTTATTTATTTATTTATTTATTTATTTATTTATTTATTTTTGCAGGACCAGGGTTCAAATTCATGACCTTGCACTTGCCAGGCAGGCACTTGTACCACGGAGCTATCTCCCCGGCCCAATAAACTTAGTTTTATTTATTTTATTTTATTTTTTATTTTTTGGTGGAACTGGGGCTCAAACTCATGACCTTGCACTTGCTACTTAGTTTTAGATAAACTAAGAATTTTAGAACTGGAGCATCAACATATTTGGTTTTATGTTTAAGCAATGTTTATAGTAAGATGGTTTTTCAGCGCACTATGTAAGCTGTTTCACTTGAACTACAATTTTATAAAGTATAGGAAGAAATGCCAGTTTCAGGCACAGTTACATCCTACAGGTAAAAACATATTCAAGAATCTTTCTTGGAGAACACTGAAGCTAATGTGAGTTTTTTTGTTCGATTGCTTTTGTTTTCAAGAAATCTCTCTTTTTTTTCAGTCTTTTTGAGACAAGGTCTCGCTATGCAGTTCAGGCTGGTCTTGAGCTCACTTCTGTAGCCCAAGCTGTCTCGAACTCACACCAATGCTCCTGCCTCAGCCTCCCAAGTGCTGGGATTACAGGCCTGCGCCACCAAGCCACAGCTTAAGAAATCTTTCTTTAAAAAAGCAAGAAATCTCTTGGCCCCTTCTCAATGCTTTCTTCATCCTTCCCAGATACTTAGATCCTTTCCCATGAGTTCGGCAATCCCAGGAAGAGCCGCCATCTTTTTCCAAGTTTGAGCACACAGCTCAGGTTAGGAACGCCCAGGCCTTGCTAGTCACGTGCTCCTCCCTGGGCCAATCACAGTTACAGTGGAGATAGAATGAGCTGATTGGTCAGTACTTGTCACGTGGGCGTTCTGTGAGCACCAGGGTAGCGCTAGTCTTCCCAGACCTCAAAGATAGAGGGAACGTGGATCACCAAACGAAAGTGAGTTTGCAGATGCGAAAAGCAGGTTACACAAATGCTGGGAAGACAAAAGCAGTGGATCAATAGGCCATCATTCACGCTGCTGATCCTGGAAGTCCTGCTCAAAGAGAAGAGGGCTGAGAATGTAAGGAAAGGCAAACTCAGCAGAAGTGAGCCCATCTTCTCCCAACATTCGATAGTGGATCATTTACTTTTCAGGTCACTTGCTATTCTTGTGATACAAGACTGACAAGGAACTCAACCAGTTCCTGCTGCAAGAGGCCCCATACATATTCAATGTAGAAGAGTACTTATTTTAAATAAGATGAGTTTTATCAGGATGAGGCAAGAGCTTTGTTGAGTCAGGCAGTGAAACTGCTATTTAGTCAAACCTAGCATCCTCCTAATATGAAGAACCCAAAGCCCCAGAGCTCTGAAGGTCTTGTTAGCATTCATTTTTCTTTTATATTTTTAATATTGACTTGCAGTACTGGGGATTGAACCCAGGGCCTTTGCACTGAGCTACAGCCTCAGGTTTTATTTTTTTTTATTTTTTTTTATTTTGAGACAGGATCCTGTTACGTTGCTTATTTGCTCTAACTGGGCTTGAACTTGTGCTCCTCCTACCTCAGCCTCCTGGATGCTAGGATTACAGGTATATGCCACCAGGCCAGGCACACTGTTGTCAGCTTTTTTAGATTTCACATATTAAGAAGATGCAATATTTGCTTTTCTGCATGTAGTCTTCAGATCCATCTATTGTCTTCCAAATGACAGAATTTTTCCTTTTTTGTGGCAGAAAAATACCCTAGAGTGTATCTATTTCCACACTTTTTTCTGTCCATTCATCTGTTTTTTTTAATTTACTGAAGGACACCTGGATTCATTCCATATGTTGGTTGTTGTAAATTGTGCTGTTATAAATGGGGTGTGAGGTGTCTCCAAAGCACACTGATTTTAATTGCTTTGGATATATGCTAACGAGTGATACAGCTGGGTCAGGCGAAGCTCTATTTTAGTTGAGAAATTGCCATGCTGATTTGCATGGTGGCCGCCCTCATTTACATTCCCACAGCAGTGTAGAAGTGTTCCTCTTCCTTACAAATCCTTGCCAGCCTTTATTGTGTTTCTATATCCTTGATGGTAGTCATTCTGACTGGGGTGAAATGGAATCTCAGTGTAGTTTTTATTTGAATTTTTCTACAATTGTTCGTTATAAAAATATTACGTGATTCTTACCAAATATTTAAGGCTGGAAATGTAGCTCCATGGCAAAGTGTGTGCTTCCGGCGCACGGACCCCTGGGCTCCATCCCTGGCACTGCGCACGCACGCCCACATGCACACGCACACGCATGCGCACTTCAATAATACGGAAATATGCCCAGGAAAAAGGTGAAAGTTAATGTTGACAGTTTGGTGAATATAATGACAATAATAATAGTAGTTAAAACTTAACTTGTACATGGTTATAACAGCTTTATACACACCAACTCGTCCCACATTCACATTAAAATGATATAGGAAAAAAATAACAATATAGGAAATATCGCTCTCATTTTGGATAGAAAAAGAAACAGCCTTACAAAGATGAAATTTGTAAGATTTCATAGCCAGTAAGGTGGAGGATCAACTCCAGACTGCATATTCTTATACTCCAGATTTTTAAATTTTGGATACTGGTACAGATTTTTCTGTAAATGTGTACTGTCAGGAACCAATATAAGGTAGATGAAAGCCAGGACTTCTCCATGTACCTTAGTTCAGTGGGCAAAGCAGATGACAGGAGCCCTTGGTGGTACCCATGTAAGTGTGTGTATGTGTGTGTGCAGAGAACAATCTGGATGTGAGCGCCTAGAACTGCCCTCAGTCGTCCCATCTGCAGCAAGGGACAGGAAGTGCAGAGAAAATCAAGACACCGCTTGTTCTTTCAGGTAGGTCCACGGGGCCACAGAAACGTGCATGAGGAATACGTGGTGCCCAGTAACTCGCCAATCTAGAAATAAAATAAAACGCCAATCCTTCACTTTTCCCTGGGATGAACTCTTTCCCTTGCTGTCTACCTGATGGCCAGGAGGTCCAGCCATGTCAGTGGCTGCTGACCGCCAAAGGCCACCAGGTTTTCTTCTCATCAGGGATGTCCTGGAGGATGTCCGGTCTTCTTTCCCGGAGTCGCTGACCTCTTCATCCACCGTGAGATCCTTCCGTTCGCACAGCCTGGGCCTCCAGACGCTCGCCTCTCTCTTCCGGAACTCGCCTTCCTCTTCCGGAAGCCGCCTGTCTCCGACGCTTCTTCCCACAAGCGCTCGCTTCTCCCAGCAGCCTCTGCGCCGCCCTTAAGCCTGTTCTTCGTCAGCTGCGCCTGCCACGCTCTGGGACCATTCTCTGTTCTTCACGGCTCCTTGGGCATCTTCAGACCTTTCTGAGTTTCCTCAGGCTGCTCGCCCTGATCCCCACGGTGGAAGCGTCACCACAACCGTCATGGCAGACGGGCATGGGTGCGCGTGGACGTAGGTGGAGTGACTCTGAGCTGCGGACGAGGCAAGGTGGTGTATGTTCTTTTCAGATACACACGATTTTGTCCGAATAACTCAGCTTTTCCTACGGGTCCTGAGAGAAGTACTTGGGAATCTCCCCCAAGGCCTCATACTTCTTCTCTGGTTCTGGAGTATCCTCCCTGGGGCCCTTGACAAAGGAGCTTCTGTTCACGACCCTGGCGACAGTCTGACCTGTGAAAGGTAAAAAGCTGGGCCCAGACTGGCCACTTGTGTGGCTTGGTGACATCCTGCCTTGGACAAGAAGGGTCAGCAAGGCAATGGCAAACTGGCCTACTACTTAATTTTTTTTTTTTAATATGGAGGGTTTTTTTGTTTTTTTTTTAATGGCCTGCTCAGTCTGCCCTGGGAGTGGGGCTGGCGCAGCATGTGGTGCTGGGGATCGAACCGCTTTAGACCGCTGAACCATCTTGCCGGCCCTTGGAGTTGTAATTCACATGCTCAAATCTCAGCATTCAGGAGGCTGAGGCTGAAAGAGTGCTGTGAGCCCAGCCTGGAGTGCATAGTGAGTTAAAGGCCAACCAGAATTATAAAGCGAGAGCCCGTCATAAAGTAAAATTAACCATTTAAAGTAAAAGATCTACTAGGCATGGTGGTGCGTGCCTATAATCCCAGAACTTGAGAGGCTGAGGCAGGAGGATCACCATGAGCTCCAGGTCTGCCTGGACTACATAAGCAAATTCAAGACAGTCTGATCTACATAGTGAGAACCTATCTCAAAAAACAAACCCTCCCCCAACAAAATAAAATGAAAACTTCAATGGCATTGAGTATATCCACACTGTTGTATCACCACCACCTTTACCTAGTTCTAAAACATCTTTTTTTCCAAAACATTTTTGTACCACCTAAATGAACCTCACACCCAGTTCATTCTTCCTTCTCCATCACAGCCTTGACACTTGTGTTTTGTGTCTGTGTAATTTATCTATAATATGTCATATATATGTAACTATGTAATGTGCAAAATTTTGTACCTGGTTTCTTTCACTTAGAATAATTCTGAATTTTGTGGGTATTGGATCATGAATCACTATTTCATTTTTTTTTTTTTTTTTTTTGCGGGACCAGGGTTCGAACTCATGACCTTGTACTTGCCAGGGAGGCACTTGTGCCACAGAGCTATCTCCCCAGCCCCTATTTCATCCTTTTTAATGCCTGAATAATATTCCACTGTAGGTACATACCACCATTAATTTGCCCATTCATGGAATGAAAATAATTGGATTGTTTCCACTTGCGTAATCAGGGTTCTTCAGAGAAACAACCAATAGGCGTGTGTGTGTGTGTGTGTGTGTGTGTGTGTGTGTGTGTGAGACAGAGAGAGAGACAGAGACAGAGACAGAGACAGAGACAGAGATGAAAGAGAGCAGGAAAAAAGGATAGAGAAAGATGAGAGAGACCTGTGGAGACTGGCATGTCCAAAACCTAGGGTAGCGCAGCAGGTTTGAGACTCAGGAAAAAGCCAGTGTTGAAGCTCAAGCCTGAAGTGGGCTAACGGCAGGATTCCTTCCTGCTCCCAGGAGATCAGTCTTGGGCTGTTCTTCCAAGCCCTTTGCTAATTGGCTGATGCCTAGCCTCACCGTGGCCAGCAACACACTTTACTAAGTCAAACCCGGGGCCCCTCTACCACCACCATGCTACAAAAGTCTATCTCAACCGGAAAACAACCTCCCAGAAACCTCTGGCATAAATCCTGACCAAATATCCTGGGCTTCATAGCCCCGCCAAGTTAAGAAATAAAGGAGGGCTAAATAAATAAATAAAAGCAATTACAGGGGCTAAGGAGAGAGCCCCTTGGCACAAGTGCAAGGTCATGAGTTCGAACCCCGGTCCCACAAAATAAAATAATAAAAGCAATTACAAAATGTAAGAACATATTTGAAATGTTCAAACAAAATCTTGCAGAATTGCACAGTGAGCTCCACTGAACAATTCAGGAGAATAACTATTAAAGTTGTACAGAAATGTCACAGATTAGAAAGAGGAAAAAAGGTAAGGGCTATCTGTAAACATAATCAAAATATCATTTTTACATCCAGTTTAGCTAATATATTATTCCTTAAAATCCTCAATTAGTTTATTAGTGTTCAGATTTCCTCAGCTATCTCCACCTTTCTAATTGCTGGGATAGAGTCAGAGTATAAGCCGTTGATGCCTCTCGAATCTCTCTGCATCCATAGCTTTCTCTTGTCTTCTAAGTTTTCCTCACGGCTTGTATGTTCAAAGACCCCACTAGTGGTGATACTCCCCCCAACCCCCCACCCCCGTCATACTGGGAATCGAACCCAGGCAGTGCTGAGGGACATGTTCAGCTCTTTTTGTTTTTATTTTGACACAGGGTCTTGATAAATTGCCCAGATTGGGGTTAAACTTACAGTGCTCTTCTGTGCCCTCAGGAGTAGCGGGGATTCCAGGCAGGTCAGGTGCAGGCCT
>PVKN010037135.1:0-11300 GCA_004027915.1 Capromys pilorides
GTGAGATGAGAAATGCATGTTCCTCCTGGGAAGGAAGACTTCCCCTGGAGCTTGTGAAAGAGAAAGCCCTGGCTTCCTGGCTGCAGCAGACTTGAACGAACTGCTCACTGAACTGGGAGTGAGGAGTGTGCTCTTTGTGCTTATAGTTTTTCTAGATTTGGTGCCTACATGTTTCATTTGCTCTTCAGGTCATTTCTAGGGGCAGCAGATGTTTGATTTTCAGATGTCTTGCTCTTTTGTGGGAAGTGAAGGATCCCTGCCTATCACGAAGTGCTACATATATCTCTATATAATGTATCCCAAGCTATTGCAAACAACACAGGTAAACACACTGGAGGTTTGGCCCTAGACAAAACAAGCAGGTAAACTGCTGGTAGGGTGAAGCCACATAGAGAGCTCTGCTATTATTATGTAACTGCATTGCTCATGTCTGCATGTTTGGCTACTGATGATAATATAAATAAGAGCATAAGTGACAACTTAAAATGTTAGCTTCTGAGCTAGACTGATCTTAAACAAAATCGTCATGACTGACTTTAAAAAAAAAAAAACAATGTCTACATATAACTTTTATTTGTAAAGAGCAAAAACAGAACTGGTTTCCAATGCATCACAGAGCAGTGCTTAGGAGGAATGGAACTGGGACCTGAGTCTCCCCCTACATCTTTGATTACAAATTATTAGACAGTCCCATGTTTAAACAAACAAACAATAAAAAAAAGATCTGTTTACATAGGTGCCTAAAGACCTTAAGTTCCCATTCAAGAAACACCATTTTGGGCTTATGTTATATGAATTCCTATAATACCAGGTTAGTGGACAGTTGTCTGAAACAACTATGAGCAATGGCATGACACCATGGAGACCTTCACTAATCCAATGACCAGTGAAAATGATAAAAATTATTTTAGAAACAAACATCTACAGCCATAATGGAAATGGCCATAATGAAAGGCTTCCTTCCCAGGAGGAACAAGAGTTTCTTATCTGACCCTTCACTACTTGTAGCTAAGGCTGTTATAGGTAAATGTATCAAGATGTGGGACCTCCTTCCTCTGCCAGCTCCCACTTATGAAACTGTAAGTTATGGAACAAGTACACTGTGCATGGTATGTTAGTAATACTGAGGCCCATATAGCCCTTTCTTTGCCTTTAATGGAAGGAATGCAGCAGAAAAAGCAAGCTGAGAGGTCCTTAGGCTACTCCCCCCTTACTCTTGCTCACTCAAACAAAGGAGGTCTCATCCAGATAGAAGCTTGCCATTGTTCAGCTCCAGTTCCTGGTACCTCTGAGATTTTGCCTGAAGAATAAAAAGCCATAAAGGAAATGGCCTCCTAACCTCTTCCAAAAGATCATGAGTTCATTTCCAAATGGATAAGAAGTTTAAAATCTTGAGAAGTTACCCTCTGAACACTATCAAAATTAGTGGAGACTATCATGAAAAGTCACTGGGAGATTATAGCGCTAGTGAAGAGAAAGCCTACACTATAAGGATAGCTAGTTTGAAGAAGAGAGCTAGAGAACAAGATAACTGAAAGGATACCTCCAGGGTTCAGAAAACTGTCAAATACTGACCTCAAATACTATTCTTTCCAAAGAGGCAGAATTTGATTGGATTAGTATACAGAAGAAATTATGCTGCAGAGCATTTATACATAATGTAGCAGTGGACCAGCAAGTAGGGGCCTTTAACAGTTTGATGTAGTTGAGGAAAGAGTATTTAAGGGTCTTATCAGTACTGTCATTATAACAAAGCAACTGAAGTATACTCAAAGCCTTGCCTCCCTGAGGAGAAAATGGAGACATACTACTGTGAAAGTAGGAGAGAATAGTAAGGACAGGAGAGCCAACCACTAAATAAATAAATAAATAAATAAATAGATAAATAAGCAAATAATAATAATGTGCCTCAGAGGGGTGACCAGAGAAGCTACATTACCTAAAACATCCAGTTACCAACAGAAAACTATGAGATATGCATAGAAAAGTATAACTTATTCTCCAGAGAAAGAAAAAAAGCAACAGGAACTGCCTTTTTCTGACAAAATGTCAAATGTATTAGAAAAAGATTTCAAAACAGCCATCATAAAAATATATTCATAGAAATATAAAAACCATAACTAAGGCTGGCCAAATAGCTCAGCAGATTAAAGCACCTGCAATCAGGCACAGGGGCCAGGGGTTCAATCCCTGGGCCTACTGTGTCAGCCCTACTCCCAGGGCTTGCTGAGATAACAATTGAGACTGGCCATGGTGGCAGCACCTATAATCCCAGCTCTTGGTAGGCTGTAAAGAGACAGATCACTATGAGTCTAATCTAGTAGTGAGACCCTGAACACCCTATAGACCCTTCACTAAAAAATACAAACAAACAAACAATAAATAAATAAACACAAACCATAACTAAAAAAACATCTACAAAATTCTAGAACTCAATCATTCAGAGTAAAAAAACGGACGATTTTCCTTAGGATATGCACAAGACAAAGCTAATATCTCTCACCACTTCTATTCAACATTGTGCTAAACATTCTAGCCATAATATTAGGAAAGATAGATAAATAAATGAATTAATGACTATATTCAAATTGGAATTTATTCAAAAGCAATCAAACCAGGCCTCCTTAAGAAGGACTGCCTCAAGAGGACACCAATGCTGTACCTTGATTAGGCAGCTACTGGAGTTGACACTGCATTGTAGAGGCCCCAGAACCCATGACCCATCTTTTCAGCTGGTCTGGCAAGACTAAAGGGCCCAGGGACACTCTGCCTCCTTCCTCTGGCCAGATTGTCGCCTCTACCTGTTACATCCATGGAGGAGCCCTGAGTAATCACAATGAAAGGAAAAAATGCAACCTATTTCTGGACATTGGCACATGTCTCTTGGTCCTTCTCTTCAATCCTGGCCTTCCTTCCAGCCATCATACCTCAATAAAAAAGTCACCAGATAAAAGGTAATTTACTTAAGCTATAACTGGGATAACTTTCTCTTCGCCAATTCCTTTTAGTTATGCCTAAGTTCCCATCCTCAGAAGAAATATTTTATTCTGTCTGAATACTCTAATATACCCAGGTTATCAACTAATCAAAATGATGCTTAGACTGGCTTTACAAATACAAAATATATTGCTGTGTATGTACAATAGCTTGTGAATTTTTCATTGGTCAAAAATAATGTATTGATTGTTGTGTTTCTCATAAGTCATCAAAAATTTGAGAATAATTATAGTCAAAATTGGAGGAACTTAAAATAAAATGCCAAGCTATCAATACAGTGCTCTAAGAGCCAACAGGTTACAAATGCTATTCTAATCCCTTAAGAATGGTTTTAGACATACTGGCAAGTTGATTTCACTCATATTCCAGAGAGTACAGGAGTTCAACACTTAGTCTGGGTAGATATCTTAACAAACTGGATTGAAGCCTTTCCTTGTAGAACATAAAAGACCCTAAAGGCAGTAAATGTTTTTGTTTCACAAATCATTCCCAGACTTGGACTTCCTAAAAGCTTACACAGTGGTAATGGGCCTTCTTTCTAAGGCAACAGTCACACAGGGTGATTCTCAGGCACCAGGCATTCACTATCACATCCACCATGCATAGAGGCCACAATCATTAGAAAAGGTGGAAAACTTAGGCCCTAAAGACACATCTTCATAAAATGGCTCAGGAGACCTACATACAGTGACCTCACTTACTATCATAGGTCTCATTAAGGTAAGAATACACTTCAAATTATAGGTATCAGTCCATTTGAAATGCTTTATGAATACCCTTTTCTCCCTAGCAATTTTCTTGTCAATAGAGAGATGCTTGTCTGAAGGATGTCACCTCACTGGCTAATTTCCAACAGACTCTTCAACAGCCTACAGAAGTGCAAGCTAAAGAAAGGGGAAATCCCATATTCTACCCAAGAAAAATATTGGCAAAATCTCTTCCCCATTATCACTTTCCTAGGTCTAACTTGAGAAGGACCATACACTGTAATCCTGTCAACTCCATCAGCTGTCAAGGTGGCAGGGCTAGATACAGCACTCCTAGCTTAAGTCCTGTGACCCAGAGAATGTTGCTGTGTGAGCAAACACAATCAGATTACTCAGTGAACCCTTAAAAGACTTAAAGTTCTTATTCAAGAAAAAGCAAAACCTTCACATAAGTAATCTGCTCTTTTACTAATCACTTTACCATAGTAGGGAGGTTGTAATTCCTAAGGCAAGTACAGAAATACGCAGTCATTACAGCAAATATCCTTCTGGATATGTGACGTAGTCCTCTTGCCCAATACATCTGGACTTCCTTGGTGTGTACCAGCACTGCAAGGGGATGACAGGAATAAACTACACACCTACATTGATGAGTTCTGAAAGAGTTCAATAGTTCATAATTGAGCCCACCATTACAAGTAGCTGAGTGGCCTATAAACTATACATTTACCAATCCTGGGCAAAATAGACCTTTTTCTAACAATGCCACTAGAGCTTCTTTAAAGGCTCTGGTATGATCTCTATTAAATAAAAGTAAGGTTCCTATCCTGAGGGACAACTACCATAGGTATTAAGATGGTTATTTTCAGATATGGCATGATAATCTATGATTAACCCTCACTACAGGACATCTTAGTATAAAAGTCTCTTTATGTTGGGAACAAAAAACTACTCCTATTTTCACTAGCCTAGCTCTACTAAATACTTGGGTTGCATACCCCCAAACAGTGTGCATACATAATAACTTTACAGACTGAAGATTGGTATGCAATAAACTGGCTTAATCACCCCAGAATTATATGGGAAGTCCCCAATGGTGCTCATTAGTTCTTTGGAACCAATTTCTGGGCCTGGATGCCCCTGGAATGGATAAGAGGGTGAACACTGGGATTTACATGGTTACAAGGCAGAAATGTCATTGCCTGTGGACTGATGATCTAGAAGTGTGTTCCACTAGTGTGATCATTTTGCTTCTATCTTTATCCCTTCCCTAGGGTTAGAGGATGTCATGCAATACATTAAGGTCTTCACTAACAGCTAGCCTTAAATGACATTGAGGCTGGTCTCTCTCCTGTGAATGAAGATGTAAAATTAATGAGGCAAGCCATCCTCCAAAACTGGATGGCATGCATTCTAACAGCACTCTAAGGAAGTACTTGTGCAATTACAAAAACTGAATGTTGCGTATACATTCCTGATTCTTCTGCTAACGTCTCAATAACTATTCAAGATATTAGATGACCTGTCAGATTCTGATATTCCCTGATCATCGCCTTATCACAAAGGATAAGAAAGCTACTACTGGCTCCTGATGAAAAATTTTGCTGTCTCTATTCATAATTATCCTGTTGATTTTATTATTCAGGCCATGCACACTTAAATATCTCTATGGCCTTGGCTCCTCCAGACTCAAAGCTGTATATCTACCTAACAAGAACACCTGACATCTATTGAGAGCCTTTAGATAGACCCTCTGTGGAGTACCTCTGACTACCAGCCACAACTCGACCCTCTTCAGGTGGGAGAAGTCAGGTCAGTCTTCAAACGTTGGCCCATGATGGCAATTAGGGGTACTTCTTCAGAGAGGAATATTACAGATTACTAAATTAGGTAGAAATGTTGTATGCAGTCAGACAGGGCTGAGCTTTCAACAAGTCAATATAGAAGACAACTGCAGGCATAATCAGTGAAGGTCAGGCCTCAAGAAAAAGGAGAACTACTCACCCATAAACTTCCATCAGGGATGAAGAGCACGAATTGATATTCTATGTAGACAGCAATCACCATGGAGTGGAGGACCAACCCTTAACTCAACCCTTTTTTTAATTTATTAATTTGGTACAAGGTCTCACTATGCAGCTCAGAATCAGTGATGTTCCTGTTTTCAGTCTCCCTCGCAATGAGATTACCACACCTAGATGCAGTGGCTAGCTCAGTGTGCTCATGGGCAGGGCCAGTGCAGCATGTGGTACCAGGGATCAAACTTCAATCCTTGTACTTGCCTAAGCAAGTGCTTAGTCCACTGAGTTATCTTGTTGTTCCTGTGTCTTTTTTATGAAATATCTTATCAAGGTGACTGTTAAAGTTTACACACAGATGCCTGCAAGAGGCTCATGTACTCAAAAGGTAGGCTTTTGAAAGTTAACTAGATTATGGAGGCTTATAGCTCACTTCCTGTTAGAAGGTAGAGTCTAGTCAAAAGAAGCATCACATTGAAGGTATGCTTGGAAGGGCTGGTCTCCACCCAATTCCTCCCTTCTCTCTGCTTCGTTTCCATGCTGTGAGCAGCTCTCCTCTGCTATACTCTTCTGTCATGCTATCCTGACTTGGAGTCAGTCAATTATGAATTGAAACCTCTAAAAAATGTAAACCAAAAAATGTGTCTTTACTTTTAATTGTGAGTATTGGGTATTTTGTCTCAGAGATGAGAAAAATGACTAGAATTTGCTATCAGAGCAGTGAGGCATTGCCAGGACTGTACCTGACCATATGGTTTAGAAGCCTTTGCAAAGGGTTCACATGAGAAGTCTGGAAAGGATTGGGTGGAAACACTGTAAACTGAGTTTGAAGGGAAATTCTGGTGAGAATCAAGAACACTGGAATGCAGATAGAAATGCAGAAAAGACCAGGATCAGGAGATTTCAGATTTGGAACAAGAACTACACTGGCAGTGGGCTTCCAGGTCATGCAGAAAACATCTACATTGTGCTCATGTCCTGAAACTCTTGAAGAGACTGAGATTAAATGTAGTAGGCTAAATAATCTGGTAGAGAAAATTTCAGGGCTGCCTAATATTGAGATTGTGGCACAGGTACTATTAGAAATTTTAGTCATGTGTACACTGAAAATAAAGAACAAATGGCACAGTTGAGTAAATTTTAAAGCTTTGATTTTGGCTCAAAAGGATCTCTAAAAAAGCAGCTCCCTACATAGCTTAACTGTCAAAAAGGTCAGCATTAGAAATAAGCCAAGTACATGGGTCAAAAGAAGAAGAAAACTGCCATGAGAAAATCAGAGAAACTTGCAAGACATCCTTTTCAGGCTCACAATTACAACACTGAAAGAGCTCATTTTCACAACACGGCTTGGGGAACCATGATCCAGAACAGTGGCTGCCTTTGTTTCCTGAGATTCAGTTAATATTGCTCAGCCATCCTGGTAATTGGAAACCTCCCCAACCATAATTCAAGAGAGTCCAGCTACTGCCCAAGCTGGCAGTAAATCATGCTGTCATCCACATGGTGCTGGTTTTATAGGCATGCAGAATGCAAGAGTGTAGGGTCAAGAAGGCTTCCACTCAGAGTTGAGAAGGCCTACAAGACAAGACAGTGTGCACAAGAGAGGAGTGCATGATACTGTGAAACTAAAAATGCAATGGAAATGCCAGAAAGTTGGAGGAACCAGAAACATCTTAGGAAAGCATCAATAAATGAGAAACCCAACCCAGGAGATAAACCACGAGGGTACATCCACAATTAATGATGTAGGAATAGGGCCTCCCAGGTCACTTTGAGTGTGTATCTCATCACAGCTTGCCTTGGGTGCTGGACACAGAGCTGAAAGATATAATGTTTGCCCTGCTGAGTTTCTGTCTTGCTTTGGTCCCATTTCTATTGGCCTATTCCTTACTTCTGGAATGGAAATAGTTACACTGTGCCATTACATGTCACAATGTTTAGCTTTCTTTTGGATTTTTACAGAGGCTTCAAGTTAAGAGTTTATCATAAGTCTCAGAAGTGACGTTGGACTTGGACTTTTCAACAATGCTGAAACTGTCAGTATTTTTGGCAACTCTTAAAGATGAAATGCAGTTTGCATAAAGAGATGCACATGAGTCTTTTGGGGGAAATGGGTGGAAAGTTTATACCTAGATATCCCCCAAGAGCCTCATGAGACCATAGGCCAGCCCTTTGGAAGGAGTCTGGAGTAAAGCAGTGTTATAGCCAACTTGCTGTTAGGAGGTAGGGCCTGGACAGAATAAGCAGGTCAGTGTAGGCATAATCCGGAAAGCTAAATCTCCCCTCCCACATCCTCCTGTGAGGATCCCTCTGCTTCCTATAAGACATGCAGTAGTAAGCAGCTCTCCTCCACCAGATCCTTCTGTCATCCTTGGAGTTTCTAATAAAATTTTCTATAGTATACAACAAAAAGTAACTGCTGGTTGAAGCCAATAATTATGGTGTGTATTGTGCGTACCTATCAAAAGAGATTTTTGTGAGATTTTCATTATTGTTTTTATTTAAAGAGAGGCAACAGCAACAGCAAAATTAGCTTTCAAGTTCTACACCAGACTAGGCAAAAATAACTAAATAAATAACAATGTTCCAACTAATAACATATTTTTATTTTCTTCTAGTCCTTTTCTACTATAAAAGTAATGTTCCTAGGAGAAAAAAAATTGCCAATACTCTGTGATATTTGTATTCTTCAAATTTAGATTATATACAAAGTTTAATATTTTAAAGAGTACTTAAGCCCCACTTTCCCAAAATAAAAAGCACATATTTTAAAACAACAGATACCATTTAATAAGTTTCCATTGTTGTTTCTTCAACAATTCTATAGCTCTAGTACTAAAGTGCAGTCTCTCTGTGAAACCACAAATGATCATGTTAATCTCAAAGGCCACCAGATATATATCCACATATTCTACTAGAAATGTCCAATGTTGACTGTATTATAAATAGTAAATGGAGAATATCTCTGACTCCTGCAATCACAAAATAAACATTTCTCTGTATTACAATTGGGAATGAGGCATTAGGTATCATGCAGGGCATTATTTGGTATCCTAATGCTTTGTGGCAATACTTGGTAGCAAAAGCCAGGGAGCTAATTACAAAGTATGTCCAATTTGTCTGTGCTTCCACTGCCCTCTGGTGGCTATTTAGAAACTAGTTCTCAAAAGCAATAGCTTTTCAGCACTGGTTCTCAAAGTAGGATGGGAAGAACACAAGCATCAGAACATCTTAGAACTTCTTACATTCAGATTTCTAGCCCTACCTAAGACCTACTGAAAAGAAACTCTGTGATGGCCAACAGTCCTTTTCAATGAACCCTCTAGATGATTCTGTTACATGCTACAGGTTGAGAAACATGAGTCTGAGGGAAATTTAGCATTATATTTGGATATATGACATACATACTTTGCATGATTTTTACAACACTATTTCCCATAATTCTCTATTTTTTCTAAACTTCAAACAGTCTTTTGTATGCATAAGGCAATCTAGAAAAGCTTATAACTTACTTGGAGAGATTTAAAAGTTCTAGAAATTATGACTGAACAACATACAAAATGAGGGAATAAAATAAAACGAATTCAATCTTAAAAGTTCATCTTAAGAAAAGCTTGGAAACTCCAAAACATCTGACCAGAATTTAACAATTCACTTCCCGGCAACAAAATCAAGGGTAAATTTTTGGTGAAGGGAATGAATATTTAAATCAAGTTTGTGTGGGACAATTAATATTTAGGGGCCTGGTAAATACATATGTTTTATTTTCCATTAATAAATCTTCTAACTCCTTTTCTGTTTGTTATTGTCTTTTTGAAACAAGGTCTCGCTGTGCAGTTCAATCTGGCCTTGAGCTCACTTTGTAGCCCAGGCTGGCCTTGAACTCAATGCAATCCTCTTGCCTCAGCCTCCCAAGTGCTGGGACTGCAGGTGTGCACCACCATGCCCAGCCCAATAATTTCTTTTTATATATTGTTAATTATCCCATTCAGACTATCAGAAATACAACTCCAGACTTACCACAAGCTAAGGCTGAAAACTATTTTGGTAGAAATATTTTTAAAGTATATTGTCAAACAAATAACTTAGTAAGTTAAAAATCACATATAATAAGTCATCTCTGACACTGACCATGATTTACCTTTCAGATGGAATGGCTGTGCAGTAAACTGGACATAAAGTCAAAAGTTTGACATTTCATCTATGTGAATTCTAGCAAATGGCATAAATTATATTAGTCTTGGTTTTCCCAAGGGTAGTGATGATGATAATCATATCTGTATTGCATGGCTTTTGTGGGCATCAAATAAGCCACTTCTCTTATTCAGCATTTGTCATTTATTATAAAATGAAAATTACAAACATTGCAGTAAACATTCTGAAAGATCACTTGTCAGTTTCTATAAAAGCTTAAAGTGGCAGAACCCTATTGTATACTTGTTTTGGATCTATAACAGTATTGAGCACAGTGCTGGGCACAGAGTTAGTGTTTAATATTTATTTACAGCTTTCAAATGTTTTTAGAGTTGCTATGTGTTATATCCTTCATTTAATCTTCTCTAAGGCTATACAGCAGTTTGTTTCAGAATTTTGTTTTGGTTTAGGGTTAGGGTTTATGTGCTAATTTTAATAGTGCTCTTTAAAAAAACACACTAAAGAAGCAAAAAAAAACTCCACAAAAGCAAACAAAACTTCATCCCCTAGTCTCTCTAATGAAGCTATACTCAAGTCTTTTCCTGTTACCTTAAAAACACATGAATATCCTTCAAACATGATGTCTTCTCAGAATAAAACATGTCCCCTGCCAGTGGCTATCTGCTGCATTCCAGCATGGTAGATCATAAAGGAAAAGACCTTTGGATTTATATTAAGTTATAAGGCCAAACAGGGAACTGTCCCTTTTTTCAATTAGTAATAGAAAAAACTATTTTTGAGGGCTCATTCATCAAGAGCTGATGCAAGGGAAGAATAATGAATTTTAAAAGCCAGTTTAATAGAAAAAGATTGTTCTTAGGAATTCAGCCTAATCCAACCATCCATTCTATTACTCCTTCGATCTAAATTTCCTGCTTACCAAGAATAATTATGATCGAAACTACTAAAGTTCTTCCTGTATCTGCCATTCTGTCCCATTCTTGTCTGGTTTCTTTGTTTTCTTTTCCTTTTTGCCAGTACTATGCTGTTTTGATCATAGTGGCTTTGTAATATAACTTCAAGTAGGGGATTACAGTGCCCCCATCTTTACTTCTGTTGCTCAAAATTGCTTAAATTATTCTAGTTTTCTTCTGTTTCCACATGAACTTTAGCATTTTTTCTCTAGTTCTGTGAGGGATCATATTGGTATTTTGATCTGGATTGAATTAATTCTGTAAATTCTTTTGGAAGCATGGCCATTTTTATTAGCCTGATTAAGCTTATTCAAGGACGAGGGATATTCAAGGACAAGGGATATCTCTACATTTTCTCATATCTTCTTTGAATTCCTTTTTCATAGAATTCCTTTTGCAAAGTTTAGATCTTTCCCTTCCTCTCTTAGGTTTATTTCTAAATATTTCATTTTGCATGAGCCTACTGGAAA
>PVKN010037136.1:0-11298 GCA_004027915.1 Capromys pilorides
ATATTACCAACAAATAAATGTCTAGGTCACGATAGAATCACTGCAGAACTGTACATAAAATTAAGAGATTTAATATCACTATTTATGAAACACTTTAAGGAAATTGAAATGGAAGCAGTAATGCAAATTCTTCCTAGATGCAAGTATTATGGTAATACCACAAACAAAGAAAGAACCAAACAAAAAGACAACTGTAGGGCCATCTCTCCAAAAACACAGAAATGAAAACTCAATGAGATGCTGGTAAATGGAATGCATCTACACATCAGGAAGATCATACATTACATAATGACTAATTGGACTGCATCTCAGGAATGCAGGCATGGTTCAATATATGCAAATCAACAAAAGTAATACACCACAGTAGTGAAGGCAAAGACGAAAGTCAAATGAGGACGGCAATAAATACACAATTTTTCTGACACAACATGATACTCCTTCATGATTTCAAAAAATAGCCATACAGAAAAGAATAGATGCTCTTTATCTCAACATTTGGGACAAACCAACAGGTGACGTCAGACTAAATGGATAAAATCTGAAAACCCTCATTTAAGATCAGGAACAAGACAAGGATTTCCATTGTCACCATTCATGTTCAATACAGTTCTGGAAATATTAACCAAAGCAATTATATTAGACAGACAAGTTAAAATAAGTATTATTTGAAAGGAACACGTGAAATTATCATTATATTCATAGTCGTGATATTCTACATGGAAGAGCCTAAAAACTCCACCAAGAGAACTGTCAATATATTCAGCAAAACAAGTAGGGTCACAAGATGCTAGGTCAACAATCAAAAATTTGTATCCTTTCTGTACACACACACACACACACACGCACACACACACATGCACAAACATCCACAAAACACATGCAGAGAGAAATTAAGGAAACAAGACCTATAATAATAACATTGAAAAATGTGAAACAGGAATCAATTTAACAGAGACATTGCAATATTTGTGCAGTGAAAAGTACAGTACTATGATAATACTGAATGGGATTTCAGGAAATAGAAAGATATTCCTTGCTTCTGATAGGAGCAGCCAACACTGTAAAAATGATCATGCTTCCAAAACTGTAACACAAAGTCAATGCAATGCCCGATCATATACCATTAATTCCACTTAAAGATCTAGGGAAAATATTGGTAGAATTCATCTTCAAGAAGAGACTGAAGGTAGTAAAAGCATTCCTAAGCAACAAAGGAGAGGCATTTAATTCAATATTAAAACAGAAACACTAAAAGAAATACTGGAGCATATAGAGAACAGATAAATTCAGGCAGCATTCACAAAGGAAAACCAAAGTGCATGAGAAATATTTCAATGAATCACCAGCTTGCGTTTGATCTTTCTGTAAAATTTCTCCACAAAAAAGGAAGCATTAACAGAGTAAAATGAAAACCCGTGATTTGGGGGGAAAAAACCCAAAACATTGAACTGCTTTTCTCTTAGGCAATGTCTTTGTGTCTAAAATACATAGATCTTTTTTTAAAAAAAAATCATGTGATTAATACTCAAAGACCAAATCAAACAAGGGACATCTGAGATGAAAGTACATTTCTCAGATGAAGAAATATAAATGACAAGTAAATACATAAATATTATGTTCAACATCACTGATCATTCAAGAAATGCATGCTGAAACCACTGGCTTGTAATTTCACCTTATAAAGAATGGCTATCATCAAGAATTCAACAAATGCCACAGGCTGGAACCACTGTACAAAAAAAGAAACCTCCAGAGTTTGTGGGCATGTAGCCTCGTACAACCACTGTGGAAATGGCTGTGGTGATCATGTAAAAATATAGAATTGGAGGTCCAATTCAACTTAGCTATTCTCTTCCTGAGTGTTTTCCAGAGAAAATGAAAACACCATCCCACAGTAATTTATGTGTATCTATGTACATATAGATGTACATCTATGTACACAGGCAGCAGAGTGTGTCATAGCTAAATCTTGGAAAAAGCAGACATGCCTATAGGCTGAAGAATAGATAAAAATATGGTGCTGTTTTTCCACAATGGAGTATCCAAATCACACTGGAAGTCCTTCTCATTACATTCTGCAAACATATCAGGTCATCTAATTCTGTCTATCTCACTGTCTTCATACTCTTGATCCAACTTAAAATTTCCTTCCATTGTTGATTCTATCTTTTCTTTGGTTAGCATTTCATAGCTTCTTTCTCCTCTCCTCCTTTTCCTGCTTCATCAGTTCTTGCTTTGGGTTTTTTTCTCCTTTCAGGATATCAGAAGCACTATAGAGAAGTTGTGTCAATTCTTGGAAAAGAAATTAAAACCAGAAGAAATAAGATTTAGTTATCAAATATAGCTCTTTCCAATTTATGAAAGGAAACAAGATGTCCAATTTCAGCCGGATGCCTGCTAGTCACGTTACAGAGAATTTCTTACTTCTAAGAAAAGGTAAGGAAAAGTGATTTGTTTTCAAAATATGTTAGGGACATGGCAGGTATTCCTCTCGGTTAGAACAGAATTTGAAGAGTGAAGATGTTTCAGCATTTCTCCATTGTGTTGTGAGTGGAGATAAATTAAGCCTTGATTTCTTGTGTTCTCCCAGTCTGCTTTACTGTTATATTCCCATTGACTTAACTTCTTTCCCAAAATTCCCACACCTAAAATGGTCGCAACTTTACAGTAGCACAACTTTTTATAGCCAAGTCTTTAAAGTAGATTTAGGGGATATTTCAGAAGCATTGCAATGAACCATTTCTGTTTTTTCATTTGTTATGTGTCACTTTTTATTCTGGAGGATAGTATCTGGCACAGAATAAAAGTTCTATTACATTTTGGAAATAAATTTTCTATTGCATTTCTCTGTTGGCTGAACAGAGAATTAAGTAAATATGATATATCCACTATTAATTTTATTTAAGGTACAAAAATCAGTGTTTGATAGTGAATCATCACCTAACTGGCAAAAATTCTGAAGCTCCTTATAACTCAGTGCTAAATCTTTCAATGAGGACCACAAATAGCTTTGCTGTAAAATTTGATGCCATTGGCTCATAAGGAATTCAATATTCACAAGGAATAAGGAATCTAGATTACAGAAGGATTCTTTAAGTGTCTGATATTATTAATCTTATTATTTTGCACAGTATTTCAAAACATGTCTCCATAATCAAATTAAATGTTTTGAGTAGCCATCACTCAAGTATCATGAGGTGCAACTGTCCAAGATATCTTGGACTGGGGAGAGAGCGCTGCTATCTAAGCAACTCTTAGGGAACCACAAGGACCCAGGTTCAATCCTTGGTACCACAAGCCACACCAGCCCTGGAACCTCAGGCAAGCCATGATGGCCACCAAAACTAGGTGTGGTAGTCTATACTGTAATCACAGTGCTTGGGAGGCTGAGACAGGAAGATCAGTATGAGTCAAAACTGTACAGCATGATCTTGCACCAAATAATTGAATAAATAAATCAGTAATATTTGAAAAATAATTATCATCAGGAGGTGGAAAATTCCATGTGACTGGATAGAAAATTTTTTACAGAGATCATTTGGTCAAAATGTTATGACTGCATCAGGTTGTGGCTGAATGTGAATAGTGTTTTTATATGAGTAATTTAGGACAAAGAAACCGAGAAAGGACAGTATGGTAGATGAACATTTAAAATTAAGGAGAGGTGAGTATGTGGAGTTTGCTCAGCAGTGTAAGCATCTACATTGCAAGCAGCATGAAATGGTTTCAATGCCAGGTCCAGGTAAAGTGGTGTATGCCTGTAATCCCATAGCTGGAATGATCACTGTGAGTGTGAACTGTGCAGTGAAACACTATATGAAATAAAAAAATAAAAAGAAATTTAAAAATTAAATTAAATTAAAGAGAGTGGCCTACAATATGATTCCATCAGTACTCTCATGAGAGTCCAGGAAGCCTCAGCTACATAAACATTCCAAACTCTAACCTGTGAGAAAATTAATGCCTGTTGCTTAAAACACACATCCAGGCTGTGTTACTTTGGTGTGACAGCTCTATCAACATATACAAATATTTTATTTTTAATTTATTAAGTGTTAAGTGGAGGTATAATGAAAGAAATAGTAAATGTTTAGCTTTTTTTCTCTCTGCTTTATAATTTTTAGACAAAATTTGCATGCTTATATCTGGTAATTGGAACAATTACTTTCAAGATGGTAAAATTCAATACAATGACTATTTTTTAATGTCTGTAATTTTGTTTAGTAAAATTTTGTAAAATGTTTTAAATTTTCTTGTAGTGTTTTTTTATTCTCTTTAAGAATTAAGACTGCACATTCATATCCAGAGTTGTACTGCTAGTGATCATTCAGTGGAATACTGTCCCACATGGTTTCATGTGGAAGCATGTGGAGCATGTGAGAGCTTCTGGGAAATAGGGCAGTTTTGCTGTATGGGCTCTAGAAAATATTAATGCTTGTATATAATTGCTGTAATGTGCATTGTTGAGACTGTTGTGAAACTTGCCTGTGACCATTGTTGTATTCTGCTGTAAATTCAGAGAGAGCTTGTTGGACTTTATTTTTTAACCTATGGTTTTCAGAGTGTCCTTTTAGAATTAAAATTTGTTACACTACTGCAAAAAAAGAATTAAGAAAATATAGACATAAAATTGAATGAAATATCGAAAGAAATTCACAAGTTCAAATTAGTTTTATGAATAATTGTCATTCAGAAATTGAGATGTCTATATAGAAAAACTGAACATTCCAGTTATAGACTATTATGTGAAGCCAGATGTCAAAAACTGCTGTGTTTATGCAGTCTAATGGAAACAGAAATTGTAAGAAAGAGCACATTCTAGATGCATCAAAAGTTTGAGTCAGGCTTGTGGCTACAGGAATATATACAGGATCATCTGGGAGAGAGTAGAAGGAAAGAATTTTGTTTCTTTGAAGGTAGAAATATAAATGGTAGATATCCAGTCTTATAAAAAGCTCTGAATTGCAATTGGATTACAACTGGTCTTTCACCTATGCTGGCTACTTTCTCTATGTCAGGTGGACTCTAGGAATTGATCTGTGAGATGTGCCGAGCTCTTACTATCAATTCCTAGATCTGTTGTAAATCTCTATGCTTTGTTTTCCAGGAGTCACTGGAGACTGGAAGAATCACTTCACTGTAGCCCACTGCGAAGAATTTGATAAAATATATCAGGAGAAGATGAAAGGATATCCTCCAAATCTGTTACCATGGGACACATGTTGAAAATTTTCACATTATATGAATATTAATCTAAGTTTTGCTTACCTTGCACTTCTGTATTCCTGGCAGATCATAGGATAAAACATATGATTACCTTGTGAAGTCTTGAATTATCAAATCTTCACAATTTTAATGTTCTGCTTGTTAGAAATTATGTTTACTCATATTGATTTAATAGTATCTAGACGTCAGTAAATCTTCATTATGTTCATATATATAACACACTACAGTTAAAACATTAAAATTATTCTAAATTGTGTCAAGTTATATTTTTATTTTACTTTTTTGGAATGATATGGTTTTATTAGCACAACAGTGCCACTTAAAAACAAAATTTTCAATCACCATTTCAGTTCCTGTAAACCACCGTACCTGAAACAAGACCTGATAGCTAAGAAACCAGTGGCTATGGCCTCCCAACCATTCAAATGAGGAATCTATTGGCTTGCCCAAAGATGACAAAGTTAATCACACACAAGACCTGGGTTACCTGACTTTCATTGGTGCTCTGAGGAGGGGGCAGGGAGTGGTAAATAAGGCACACATATGACACAGAAGAGCAGTAATATTTGAAAGACTCTGGTTTGTTTTTGCTTAATGTTGGATTAATTCATAGTATATTTTTGTAGTTCCCAATCTGTTTTAAATTCATCAGCAGGAGAAAAAGGTTTTACATTAGCACCGTCTACAGAAGCATGACCATCAGCACAGGATAGTTTGTTGCTCTTGGCAGCTCATTCCCACCAGAGTTGGTACATACCCTGTTCTCTTCTGGCCAATCACTTTGATCAAGGGTAGTGTGGACTACTTCTGGATATTAGCATTCCACACAGAGATGAGATTTCTAATGCATCAGAAATATACTTAATAAGACACTTTTATAAGGAATTAAATATTATTTACTTTAGCAAAAAATGATCACTTTTGTATAAGTTTTTTAATAGCCTTAGTCTAGTAGTCCTACCAAGATCATTGATAGCTACTCTGAGAAAATTTACTCTCAGAATTGGTGACACAGATGAAATGGACAGATTGCTAGAAACGTACTTTCTACCAAAACTTAATCAAGAAGATATAAGAAATCTCAATAACCCGATAACAGCCAATGAAATACAAGATGAAATAAAAAGCCTACTGACAAAGAAAAGTTCAGGTCCTGATGGATTCACTGCTGAATTCTATAAGAAATTTACAGAAGATATAATCCCAATACTCCTCAAACTCCTCAATGAAATTGAAAAGGAAGCAGTCCTCCAAAAATCATTGTTGGAGGCAAATATTATACTGATATCAAAACCAGAGAAAGATTCAACAAAAAAAGAGAACTATAGACCATTCTCTCTCATGAACATTGATGCAAAAATTCTCAGTAAAATCCTCACAAATACAATACAACAATAATTGAGAAGATTATACACTATGTGCATTTAGGATTCATCCCAGGGACACAAGGATAGCTGAATATATGGAAATATATACAAGTAATTCACTATATGAATAGAACCAATTCCAAAAAACACCTGATAATCTCAATTGATGCAGAAAAGGCTTTTGACAAAGTCAACACTCATTCATGCTCAAAGTTCTACACAAAAGTGGAATAGATGGCCTCTACCTCAATTTGATAAAAGCCATCTGTGACAATCCAACAGCTAATATAGCTCTGCATGGGGAAAACCTGAAGTCTTTACTGTAAGATCTGATAGAAGACAAGGTGATACTCTATCACCACTCCTATTCAGTAGAGTTCTGGAACCATAAGCAAGAGCCATTAGACAATCAAGAGAAATAAAAAAAGTAACAGTAGGTAAAGAGGCTGCTCTGGAAGTAGATGGCATGCTCAGGCGGGGTGGGTGCAAGTTGCCGCTGCCAGTTCAGGTGTTTAAGCTTCTGGGGGCTGTAGATCCCATGCAAATTGATATAGAACCACAGGAGGATTCTCAGAATGTACCTGATGTCAACTATGTGGTGGAGAAGCCCGTTCTTGATCTAGAGCAGTGCGTGGCCACCTGCAGTGGTCTAATGTGCATTAAGCAGCTACAGTTCATTGCTGACCACTGACAACCACTGTGAGTAGAAGCCCTGAAGATGGCTTTCTCCTTTGTGCAGAGGACCTTCAATGTTGATATGTATGAGGATATCCACCACAACCTCTTAGAGGCCACCCGGGAGCTGCAAAGTGCACTAGATGCCATCCCTGAGAGTGGTATAGAGCCCCTGCCTCAGGACACAGCCTGGTTGAGGCCAGTTGGAAGAAGGCCCTGCTGAAGCTAGAGAAGCTGGACACAGACCTAAAATACTATAAGGGTGACTCTATCAAGAAGAGCATCTGGCACAGCCATGACGACCTGGGTGACAACTGCTTAGTCTGTGGAGAGCTCAGCAATACCTTTGAACATTACTATTGGGCCCAAGACTATTGCACTAACGTCAAATATGTCATCAACATGTGTCTCAATGTCACTAAGGTCAGTATCTACTTGTAAAATTGGTCTCATGGGCTGAACTATTCTATAAAGCTGAGTCAATCCCAGATATTGCTGAGAAGCATGGAAATGGGATAGTCAGATCCAAGCTATTCTCACCAAGCTGAAATGTGCTTCAGGCTTGGCTTTTCTGGCCACAAGAAAGTATAATCAGGCTGTCACATGCTTCCTGTTGTCCTCATTTGATCAATGTGACTTCTCTGAGCTGCTTTCCTCCAGTAATATGGCGGTCTGTGGTGGCTTGTGTGCTTTGGTCACATTTGACAGGCAGGAGCTGCAGCACAGTGTCATCTCCAGCAGTTCTTTCAAGTTATTCCTGGAGCTGGAGACACAAGTCAGAGAGATGATCTTCAAATTCTATGAGTCCAGGTATGCATTGTGCCTGAAGATGCTGAATGAGATGAAGGACAATCTGCTCTTGGACGTGTACCTGGTTCCTCAAGTCCAGGCCCTGTATACCCAGATTCTCAGTCAATGTTCTCATCCAGTATTTCAGCCCCTATGTCTTGGCCAACATGCACGAGATGACCGCAGACTTCAATACCACTGTGGTGGCCCTGGAGGACAAGCTAACACAGCTAATCCTGGAGGAAGTCATTAATGCTTGCATTGATGCACACAGCACGATACTGTATGTGAGGGATGTAGATTATCATGGCATGATCTTTCAGAAGTCCGCGCTGATGAGCAAGAGGTTCCAGTGATGGGCCAATGCCGTAATCCTGGGGGCAACTGTGCTGTGCAACCTTATCCACATCAAGTCTTCTCCCAGAGAAGGCAGCCAGGAAGAACTGATACCAGTGAGTAGCCAGTCCCATATGATCAACAACATGTGAGGGGTGCATTCTTCTCCCTGCCCCACAGATGTAGGACCTTGGCTGCCTGTCTGCCTGCTCCTCTTGAGAAGAGCCTCCATGCAGCCTGCAGCCACTGGATAGCAGCCCATCTACACCCTCGCACTCTTTTCTGGGGCTTGGGGAAGTGGGTGGGGGGTCATTGTAGCCATTCAGTACTGAACGTTTGGGTTTTATTCCAGAGACAGACTGTAGTGTTTTGCCCTGCTAGACAGCACAGGTTCCAGAGCTCCTCTGTCCCTGTGTTGTCTGGAGTACAGGCAGCCTTTCCAGTCCATTAAAGAGCAGACTGACAACAAAAACAAAACAAACAAACAAACAAACAAAAAACAGTAGGTAAAGAAGAAGTTAGACTATCATGATTTGCACATGACATGAGTCTACTTGGAAAACCCAAAAAAGTCCACCAAGAAGCTACTAGAATTAATTTCACAAATTCAGTAGTGTAACAGGATTCAAAATCAACACCCAAAAGTCAATAGCATTCCTCTACACAGATAACAAACACACTGTCTTAATTACTTTTTACTTGTTGCTGAGACAAATACCTGACACTCAAAATGAAGGAAGGAAAGGTTTATTTAGCTCACAGTCACTGGAGGATTCAGTCCATATTTGGCTGGCCCAAGGCTGAGAGGAACAGGGCAGAGAGCATCCAATTCATGGCGGCAGAACAGCAACAATTGTGATAGAGGCAACTGACCAACCGGGACAGCAGAGCAACAGCCTGAGTCTATCTCTCTTTGTATTACATTCAGGCTCTCTGCTTCAGCCTACCTGCCTTAGACCACACCTATAATCTCAAAAGTACTCAGACCCATAATACTATCAGTACTAAAACACATAATCTCAGTGGATCATGAGTCAAGTCTCAAACTCTTGAACATCCCCCCCTCCCCCCACCTCGATTGCATGAGGCTTTGGGGGACAACGAGACATAAACTATAACACACACTGAGAGAGAAATAAGAGAAACAATAAGTTTTGCAATAGTACAGTGGAAAATGAAATACTTAGGAATTAATCTAACTAAAGAAGTAAAAGATCTATTCAATGAAAACTATAGTACTCCGAAAAAAGAGATCTTAGAGAATTTCAGAAAATGGAAATATATTCCCTGCTCCTGGATAGCAAGAACCAACACTGTGAAGATCGTTATGCTCTTTAAATTGCTATGCAGACTTAATGCAATACCCATGAAAAGAATATCAACATACCTCACAGACCTGGAGAAACCATTCCTAAAATATATGTGGAACCAGAAAAGGCCTCAAATAGCAAAGACAATCCTGGGCAGCAAAGATGAGCCAGGAGGTATTACAATTCTTGACCTAAATTACACTACATATCTACAGTGATAATATCAGTATGGTACTGGCAAAAAAATAGAGCTGAGGATCAATGGAATAGATTAGAAGATGCAGAACCAAATACAAACACACTTAGCAACCTTATCTTTGACAAAGGGGCCAAATGTGTTTACTGGAAGAAAGATAGCCTCTTTAACAAATATTGCTAGAAAAACTGGCTCTCTATATGCCGAAAACTAAAACTTGACCCAGGTCTTTCACCATGCACTAAACTAAAGTCAAAATGGATCAAAGATCTAAATATTAAAGCAGAAACACTAAATCTCCTTGAAGAGAAAGTAGGAGGAAATCTTGAAGACATCAGTGTCAGCAAACAGTTCAAGAAAAAAAAAATCAAAATACAGGTATAACACTTGAAAGAATCAACAACAGGGACTTCCTCTTGCTGAGAAGTTTCTGCATGTCAAAAGAAATGATCAACAGAGTGAAAAGACAACTCACAAAGTTTGAATACTAATACTTATTAGTATTCAGACAAAGGTCTTCTATCTAGAATTTGTGAAGAACTAAAAGACATTAAGGTCCCATAATTCAAGACCTAATCCAGAAATGGGCATCTGAGATGAACACACATTTCTCAGAGGAAAAAATACTAGTAGCTTACAATTACATGAAGAAATGCTCCACATCACTAGCCAGGCATGAAATGCAAATTAAACCATCACTTAGATATCATCTCAGCTCAGAAAGAATGGCTATCATAAAGAAATCCATCAACAACAAATGTTGGAGACACTGCGGGAAAAAAGAACAATTTTCCACTGCTGGTGGGAACGCAGACTGATACAACCATTTTGGAAATCAATATGGAGACTCCTTAAAAATCTAGGCCTGGAAATCCTATTCAATTCAGGTATTCCCCTACCGGGAAGTTTTCCAAAAGAACTGAAAACATGTCATAGAGATATCTGTGTACGTATGTTCATAGCAGCACAATTTGTGATAGCAAAATCTTGGAAACAACCACAATGTCTGTCACCTAAAGAATGGTTTAAAAAGATGTGGTGATTTCATAAAGTGGAATATTACTCAGCTATAAAGAATGATAAACTCAAAGCCTTCATATATAAGTGGATGTTTCTTGAACATATACTCATAATTGAAATAAATGATATTTACATCTATAAATATCATATAATCTTCCTAGTGAAAGTATTCAAAAGAATAAATAAAAATGGAAAGGCATAATACAGCTAAATGGAAATCAAAAACTTAAGCATTAAACAATGAAGAGACAGCAAACAGAAAAGTTAGGAAACATGGCAGATGCAGCACCATGCACTTATATGCACCAGATGATTAGACAATGGTCCTCAGAATCTCCAACAGGTTTTTCAAACTAGCAGTCAGTTGACTAACTATATA
>PVKN010037137.1:0-11303 GCA_004027915.1 Capromys pilorides
ATATATATATATATATATATATATATATATATATATATACCAGAATGTGTGACTATCCAGAACTACAAAAGACAGGAGAAAAGGCACCCTCAACCACTACCTGAAAGCTCCAATTTTACCTGAATAAAGGAAGTGGCAAGAGGGGAAATCTACAAGCGTCACTGTGCTTGAGACACTGCTAGGGGCTTCCATGTTTTCCTCTGTTTCCCAGACAACTGCTACTTCTTCATTACATGTCAGCAACATGTGCCTCCCTCCCTCTTATGCAGAAGATTGCCACACCAAATTTGCCATGGTAGTCCCCAGATTGGTGGCTGAGAATGGGCCTGCTATTGGCCTGTCCAGTTCCTACACCAGCCAGATGAAGCAGGGGAGATTAAGAGGCTACATCATCACAAAGGATTGTAATACTGCTGATGCCACAATGCCCCACTATTCTGGTGGCAAGGAAACCAGAAAGAAGTCTGTTAGAATAAGCTAGCAATAGAGGCTGAAGGCTCAGCACTAGGACTGACAGGAAAATTATTACGGAAATGGAGCTGACAGAACTTGGTGGCCGGCAGTGGGATGTGAGGGAAGAATCAAGGGCAAGTCCCTCTGGATTTGTCTGCTCAGAGTGCAGAAAGGCCAGGATGAAGAGATGACACAAGAGAAAATGGCTAGCAGGAGCACAAGATCTGAATCCAGAGGTACAAGTGGAATCCAGGAGCCTTCAGCACCCAGGCTGAGGCCAAGGAATACGTGTAGCATGTGTAATGTGTGTTGTACTTTGATGAAAACAAAGATTTAAAGTAAGGACAGCTGGGCATCGTGGCTCACGCCTGTAATCCCAGCACTTGGGAGGCTGAGGCAGGAGGATCAGTGCAAGTTCGAGACCAGCCTGGGCTAAGAAAGTGAGCTCTAGGCCAGCCTGAACAGCATAGCGAGATCCTGTTTAAAAAAAAAAAAAAAAAAAAAAAGTAAGGACAGAAGCCTGGTATGGTAGAGTGAGCCTGTACTCCCAGCACTCATGAGACTCAGGCAGGAGGATTACAGTGCCCTCTAGGTCACCCTGGGCTCCATAGGGAGTACAAAGCTCCCTCCCTCCCCTATAGTGAGACAAAAAATAAAGCAAGCTGGTGTGGTAGCATATGCCTGTAATCCTAGCACTCAAGAGGCTGAAACAGGAGAGTTGATGTGAGTTCGAGGCTAGTCTGGGTTACACATAGTGAAACCCTTTCTCAAAATAAATAAACAAACAAAAATTTTAAAAAAGTAATAAGAAAAGGACTGATGGGGGAATGATGGTCAACAAAACAATGTCATGGGAAACAGGTATCAGCTAATGCCAGGCCTAAGAAGTTCTGACCTTTGACAAGACTGTGGTAGTCAAAAAGTTCAAGAAAGTTATTGCAGAAATCTGGGTTGCCCTGGGAATGGGCAGGAATGCACCCAGAAGGGACAGGGGGAGAACTTTCTGGAGAAGTGGAAATGTCCTGTGTGTCTTTAAAGAGTTATAAATTGTGAGGCAGTATTTGTCAAAATTCATTGAAATATACACTGAAAACCTATCTTTGCTTTTTGTTGTGTGTAAATTATGCCCCAAGAATTTAATTTTTTTTCAAATTTTACTTATTTGTTTGCTTGTTTGTTTCTTTATTTACTTATCTTATGGCTGGCTCAGCCTGCCCTGGTGGTGGGGCTGGCACAGGATGTGGTGCCGGGGATCGAACCAAAGTCCCTGCAGTTGGTGAGCTTTCCTAAACAGGTGTTTTAGACCACTGAACCATCTCGCAGACCCCATGCCCCAAGAATTTAAGTACACAAATTTAAGTGCACAATTTTTTTTTTTAGTATTTAGTACGGCGCAGTTTAAAGGGTCTCACTGCACAGAACAGACTTGTAGTGATCTGTTTTCAGCCTCACGAGTGCGCGCCCCCGCGCCCAGTCTCTAAGTGCACAATCCCCCCACCTCCCCCTCACGCCCGCAAAGATTTTACATGCTAATGGTGGGGCTTTTCCGGACAGGTTAAAAAAAAAATTGGAATCTCCAATCCTGGGGACGGGGCGGGGTATGTGTTAAGGTTCCGTAGGAGTCTGCACCCTACTGGAGGGGCCCATCGCCCACCATTTGGGCGTCCTGGACTCTGGCATGGCTCCTCCACGGTTTGCTGGCACCTGTCCTTCTGTCGCATTCTGGACAGGTCCTCGATGGACTGTGAGCTCTGGGTCCCCCTGGTGATCAGCTCAGCGCCTTCCAACCGGTATTTGACCAGGCGCAAGAGCAGGGTGGGAGGCACGCATGAGACAGAGCTGCAGAGCCTCTGTCGGCGGGTGCCATTCACAAGGCTCGGTCCATCGATCATGTGTCAACTCTGAAGTTGTGGGTGCCGGCCTCCAGTCGCCAGGCAGGACAATGGTCAAAGGGACACTTGTCTGGGGCCTGAGCCGGTCGGCCTCGTGGCGCAACGGTAGCGCGTCTGACTCCAGATCAGAAGGTTGCGTGTTCAAATCACGTCGGGGTCAAGTTATTTTTCTATGCCTACTTTCATTCCATTTATTCGTACATCCCATCCATCATCAATGCCTGGAGGTGGCGAAAAAAGTCTAAGGGAGTGGAAGGACAGCTTCTGGCGAGAAATATTGAGGCTGTGTCTTCGAAAGACCCAGGTGGTCCTCAGGATTGTTATGTGGCGGGTCCCGGTAATTTTGGGCGAACAGAGGGGTTCCAGAGGATAGGCATGGCTCCAGACGTGCAGCTTAGCGGGAGGTTTTTGTGCTGCGGTTAGGATTGCTGGGCAGCTTCCCAGAAACACAGGCGAGATCGGCCAGCAAGAGTAAGAGTTCAAACCCCAGAGAGAAGAATTTAGAAGCTGCAGATGTGGACGAGGTGGCCGAGTGGTTAAGGCGATGGACTGCTAATCCATTGTGCTCTGCACGCGTGGGTTCGAATCCCATCCTCGTCGGTATTCCCTTACTTAGGTATCACATAATTTTTCTAATTCCCAAGGTAGGGATTTCTGTTGGCACCCTCTTTTCCACTTAAATGTTTCTTGCACGCCCTCAATGCCGCTGTTCCCCAGCGTCTTTATCGTTTCTGCTACTTTTCTGTACCGAATTTTAGGAGAAAATACGTGTTCACGCAATCGTTTTGGAGCTGGACTGTCCAAGAAATTAGGGCGCCTGGCCTTTGGGCGTGTGCCTTAGCCGTGGCTTAGTTGGATAAAGCGCCTGCCTAGCAAGTCGGAGAGTTTCAATTTTAATCCCTTCATATCTTCTCGGGTTTTACACATTAATGCTCAGGTAACAGAAGACATGCTCAGGTAACCTTCTGTAAATTTAGAACTTGTTACTTAGCTGAATCTATACAGCAGTTCGGGATAGCTAGCGTTTTTTTTTTTTTTTTTTAATAAATATGCCTTGCCTCTCACGTACACCACATGCCCTGCTTCTCAGGCCATATTTGTGCTTTAGACCTACAGCCACGAGTCAGAAGTCGGGCGTGGTGGAGCACTCTTGTAATCCCAGCTTTCGAGAGACTGGGATTCGAGACCAGAGCTTGAGAATTCAAGACCCCCACCCCCACCCCCGGGCTATGAAGTGAGCTAAAGGGCACCCTGAACCGCATTAGCGAGACTCTCTTCAAAAAACAAAACAAACAAAAAAAGAACGAATTGCTGAGCTGTCGACGTATTCTAAACAGTCTACATATTCCTTTATATCTTCTAAAGCAGTGCTAAAAATCTTTATAGAGCAAAGACAAGGGTAAAGACACTTTACATAGCATTACATTGAGCTCCTGTCACTGGCTGGCCGGTTAGCTCAGTTGGTTAGAGCGTGGTGCTAATAACGCCAAGGTCGCGGGTTCGATCCCCGTACGGGCCAGAAAACTCAATACTTTTAAGTACTTGCGCTCCTCAATTTTGTACATCAAAAGAGTCACAGGGCAAGACTTTTCTAGAACTTTTTAGATCCCCTTCTCGAAGGAACAACCTTCCTTTCTGTACATTCTGTACAAGCCCATTTAATTCCAGGACTGGGGACACTGTGGCTATATTGTGAAACCCTGTCACATACAGGAAAGATCCTCCTGTTGTGGAGGTAAATTCAAAATAGGACTGGGGGGGCGGGGTGTGAACCATAGTTTTGTGATCTCTATATCAAAATTGCACGGTCTTATCATGTGGTCCCTGAACTACGTTAACTGTAATAGAAGAGTGTCAGGATTTGGGATAAGATTGTCTCAAATCATCATGACACGGATTAGTGGGCTGGCAAATGGTCAGGAACACAGCTGTCTCAGATGTTCCCATCTTCCTTCACAGTCAAGAGGTTCAATTGCCGATGCTGGCTTGTTTATCAGGATCTAAAAAGATAGCCCCTTCCCCTCCCCCTCCTCTTCTGCAGAACTTTGCTTTCATTTTGGCTTTCACTGGACTTCTGGGCTCCTGAGTGAGTCTCTGGGCCTCGAATTTTCCCTTGGATCCCCTAATGGCAAGAAACATCTTTCTCTGGGACCCCCACTGCCACCCCGCTCCCAGCACTGCCCAAAAGAGCTCCATGAACAAGACCTTTATTCCCGTTTCTTGGCCAGTCAACCCCTGCAATCACACACAAATAGAGCTTTAGCCTTAGCAGTAGCAGCACTTTAATTCCACAAAAATTCAGGAAGCCAACACGCATTAGAACATTCCACAACAGGTGGGTGGGCTTCAAGACCGGCAACACTTCTACCTGAACCCTGAGCCGTAAGACACCTCCCAACTCAGCCCCTTGGCCATGCAGTGCATTCCTCTTGGCTCCACCCCAGTTCTGGCTGGGGAAGCAGTGTTGAGGGGACCAGAGGGCAGAAGTGAGTTCATCTATCTGCAGCTGTGTATCCTTGTCTACACTCAAGCCCCCAAAGCCCTTGGCACCTGTGATGTGGCTACTCAAGCCAGGATGGCCACACTGGGGTTGAGGCATTGTTTCCTTGTCTTGATCTCATATGGAGTCAGGTCTCCACTCTCAAGCTGAGACTGCAGGCCCTGGCTTTCTAGGGACGGTGCTCTAGCTAGGAAGGGAAGTTGGTAAGAACAGAGTAGCTACAGAAGGCCAGCAGAATAGAAACAGAGCAACATCCCGTCCCATCAGAACTGTTACACCTTCCCCTTATGGGCCTCCTAAGGCTCAGTGGGTGGGCACAGGTCAGCTAGACGCAGAGGGAAAACCTCCAGCAAAGAGGTCTTCCCTCAAGAAGGCAGTTCCAAGCAGGCCTCCTCCTGGAAGAGTCTCTAAGGTCTTGCTGGGCCCTGTCCTAGCCAGCCTTGGCTCTCCTGCCTATTTGCACAGTGCCTCCAACACCTCCAAAGTGCGTCGGATATCTCGGACTTGACGAGCCAGGCCCTGAACTGGCTGCAGAGCCCGCTCCAGCTCCTCACAGCGCGCCAGTAGGGTGTACATGCCCTTGATGCTCATGTCCACGGCCTCGCCTAAGGAGTCCACAGCATCGCGGTAGGTCTGGATGCAGCCCACGCTCAGCGCCGTCAGCTCCTGAACCGCACCACCCAGTCCGCGAAGCAGACGATCCACGCGGCCGCCCAGCTCCCGAGTCAGCCGCTCGAGATCTCGCAGCACGTCGGCGTCTATGGGTGGGATGGTGGGAGTGGGCGCCGGCGTTAGGCAGGGACGCACAGGGACAGGGGGCAGAGGCGGAGGGGCGCCGCTCAGGCGGATCTTGAGTTGCAAGTTGTTGGCGACAAAGTGGGTGAGGTCGCCGTGCCGGCTCACTGTGCCCTCCAGCTCTAGAGGGCTGGAGATAGTGGCGCGGCGTCCCCCGCCCGCGCCGGGCTCGGCCCCCGCGCCGCCACACGCCCCGCTCAGCCCGTCTAGGCTGCGGCTGTCCTGAAGGCGGCTGCACAACGAGCGACTAGCTCTGCCCTCAGCCTCTGCCTCTGCCTCTGCCTCTGCTTCCTCGCCGTTGTCTGTCTCCCCCTTCTGTAGTTGCTCGATATCCATCTCGCCGCCTCGAGGGCTCCCTCGACGGCAGAGCCTCTCGGAAGCGGGCTTCTCTTCGGCCGGCTCAGGGTCCCCGTCCCAGGAGGACGGGGGCGGGTCGTGCTCGCGACTTGACACTCCGCGGCGGCTCCCGGCTCCAGACAGCGTCGCTCGGGGGCCGGACTCGACCTCGCCAGCCTCGCTTTCCGGCCGGTGGATGATGCTCGAAGCCTTCGAGGACGCCCTGAGGTGGCGACTCGAGCCCCGGACCTCCTCCGCCTCTTCCTCTGCGGACACCGTCAAGCCTGAAGGCGACTTAGGGGGCGTTCGGTCCGGCCCGCTGCGGAAAACCGTGGCCTCTTGTTCCGCCGCCGCCAGAAGGCCCGCCTCTGGCCCGGGCCGTCCCCGAGACGACTCCATACTGCGGCGGGGGTCGGAACCCAGGAATTGGTCCGCCGCGGCTCCGGAGGCGGTGGCGGCGCCTTTAAGAGGCGTTGGCAGAGGCGCGCCGATTGGCTACGGCCTGACAAGGGTAAGCACAGGAAGAACACTTTGATTGGCTACAGCGACCAGGAAGTTCCGGAAGAGGACCTGTTATTGAACAGCCCCCCACACGTGAGCGCCAACCGCGTTGAGGGATGGAGCCGGGCAGCTGCGGCCCGCGCCCCGCCCTTTCAGAAAGTTGAAGGGACCGATTTTAAAGACGGAGGTCTTGCAATCCGCGATTCCCTTGGGGCGGAGGCAGGCTCCTTCCGGCCGCTGTGGTGCCGCCCACAATTAATTGCTCACCCAACGCGCGTATTGGGGACTAGACTCTGGCTGCCTAGAGGGTCTTGGGAAATCGTGCTTTCTGCCTGGACCCTGGGGGTTGAACTGCGCCTACTCGACCGAGAAGGCTAAAACTAGTAGAGTTTTCGGCAGAGCTTGAGCGGTTGATTCTGTCTTCCGAGGCAGAGAGACCTAGTCCTTGAGTCGCGCGGAGCGGTATGCTGTAGACAGCGCAGCGGCGTCTACGGACTTTCCAGTGTTTTTAGCCATCATCTGTTGTCTCCCTCCCTTCCCGCAACCGAGAATTTCTCTCATTTTGCCCCAAAGTAAAACAAATGAAAAGACTGCAACTTTTGATAAATACTCTATAGGAAATAAAGGGTGGTGATTGACACAGGGAAGATACTACTCAAAGGAGAGGTCAGGAAAGGCCTCTGATGAGAGGACATTTAACTGAAAAGAATCTCAAAGGCTGGCCCCCTTTCTGGCCGACTTGCCCTGAGCTTCAGATACAAGGATAGGTGTGGGGGGTGGGGGCATGGATAGGGTGCAGCTAGGGTGTGGGGGATATTGGGGCTAAAACAAAATGAGCAAGGGGAAAGACTGTAAGGTTGAAGAAGCAGACAGGGGCCACATCTGGCTGAGACACTGGACTTGGAGTTCACGATAGAGAACAGAGTTCTTCGAAAGTGCAAGAATGCAACAGACTGGAAGGCACAGCTGAGATCCTGAGATTGGTATTTAAGAGAAACGGTTCACTAATGTTCTTTAGCTGAGAATGAATGTGACTGTGCATTTTGTTGTTTTGTTTTTAAAGTGACAGTTGAACCCGGGGTCTGCTCAGTGAGGTACAGCCCCAGCCTTTTTACATTTTTTATTTTTCGACAGGGTCTTGCTAAACTCCTAATATGTCTGAGTTAGGCTTGAACTTGTAATGCTGCCTCAGCACCCCACAGTGCTAGGATTTACACATCTGCACTATCACACCTAACTTGGTTGCTCCTTTTTATTATTTTTTAAAACTTTTGTTAATCTCCCGCAAACATTCACACATTCACCAACATATAATAGCATTAGAAAAACTTTATTCCTGCTTTTGCCAGTACCAATACTGGCCCTTGTGGCATTTGCTTGTTTTGATCTCTTTGTGTCTTTCTATGCAAATCAGGCTGGCTTTGAGTTCACTTTGTAGGCCAGGCTGGTCTGAAACTCCCAAGGATCCTCCTGCCTCAGCTTCTTAAGTGCTGGGATTACAGATGTGCACTGCCATGCCTGGCTTCATTTTGTTCTTGTGTTCCTTTCACTATTTTCCTGAAGTCATGTCTTGCTATTCTGTTTGGGATCCATCTTTCTTTACACAACCCAAGGAGTCATAAATTATGTCAAAGCTAGTTGTCTTGCCACCACTGAAATGAGCTCTGAATCCAAATAGAAAGATGACATTTTGTACATTTGGGCTAGTTTTTCTTAAAATTCTGTTGTTTTCCTTGGGTGAAAGACATCGATAACTAATTGCTTCCTCTGCATTTGTGAGTCAGTCGTGCACTGGCTGGTCTGGAGAGTCAGTGTGTTTTTCTTGATGGCAGCCAGAGGGAAAAAAATGTTGTGGCCTTGGACAGAGATGCGGCCTGCTGGTCTGTGGCAGTTGTCACATCAGCTTTCAGAAGTGCAACTCCCTGTCACCTCCTTAACACAACTCTGTGCCAGCATTTTAGGGAGCCAGCTCTGGTGATAGGAGCTTTGTGTCACTAGGCACAGGGAATTCACAATTGTTTCTGTCTGTATCTGGTGTGTGTTGGTTTGTTTTCAGTTTGTTTTATATAGTTCAGGCTGGCTTTGAACTCATTGATGATCAGGCTGTCCCGAACTCACAGTGATCCTCCTACCTTCTGCTCCTTGTGGGAGGATTATGGGCATGTGCCTCCTGCCGAGATTTGTTTTTTATTTGGAGATGGCGTTTTACTAAATTGCGTAGGCTGGGCTCAAACTTTCAATCCTGCTGCCTCAGCTTCAAGTTGGTTTGGGATTACAGCTGTGCACTCCCATACTCAGTTTATAGGTACTTTAGAGTCATCTGCAGTTTCATAAAATTCTGTCCTAAAAAAAGTTGTACCTATTCTGATAGGGTAGATAGATATTCCTCAGAGAATGAAAGATTTTCTCCCAAGCATGGGAAGCTGAGCACAGGAAGGGAATGATGTGTGGGGACTACTGGCTGTAGCAGGCAGTGTTAATAGGGGACTAAATGAAACAGGTGGACTATGGAGGAGGTTCCAAGAATAAAGGAGCATAGCCTGGCTCTGGGGGAAGTCGATATGTTCTGGATGCACCTTGGAGTCTGTAGTGAACAAATGTTCAACTGTCCTAAATACATAGAAAAAAGGATTGAAACACGCTGTTGCTACTTATGGCCCTACTGCTCCCTTTACCTTGAGTTCAGTAGAAACACTGTGATAACACTATAACCCCAAATGATTGAAAAGGAATAGCTAAAGCATGTTTGGATCCAGGAGACTATTTATTGTGGAAAGGAGATTTCATGAATATTGCAGGAAATGGGGAGCTCCAGTGCAGGTTCACAGCTTAGCCGTTACAAAAGGTGTGATAATGGGGTGGGGGTGTGGGGGGGTGTTCTTTTGCTAGCACAATCAACTGACCTTTACATTGCAACTATGTGAGCAAACTAAGAGATCTCCCTTTAGGACCTGGAGGGAACTCCCTTGTGAGAGTGAAGCATTCCTTAACTTGGCTTCTATTAGTGGAGGCCCTGAAGAACCTTTCCAAGATTTTGCTTCATGTTTGTTGCAAGCTACTGAGAAGATTATTAGTGACAGGGAAGCTAGCAGATTAAGAGTTCAACAACTGGTCTTCCAAAATGAATTAAATGGTGTAAAGAGGCTTTAAGAGACCATAAACAGTGGGCTGCACTGCCACAGATGATTCACATTTGTGCAGATATCAGCCCCTCATGCATATGGCGAGCTGCCTTGGTAGCAGCTATTACTCAGGTCATTCATCCACAGTCTCAAAAAGGGGAAAAAAGTAAGGTTGTTTGTTTCCATTGTGGAGATGAGGGACATTTAGCCCAAAACTGTTCTGCTGCACCAAAGACAACACAGCCTTTATCTGTGTCTTCAATAAAACCTTCTGGTCCATGTTCTAGATATAGATGAGGAAACCATTGGACAAGTGGCTATAGATCTAAGATAGATGTGGAAGGCCAACCCACTGAAGGAAACTTGCAGTGGGGCCTACCCTGGGCCTCATCAAACAATGGGGGTGCTTTCCCCTCCCCCTCCACAAGCATCTTTGAGCATTGGAGAGCAACAACTGACTGTAAAGGCTTGGACCTCAGTTTCTCCTCCTATTGACTCCTAAAATGAGGCCCCAACTTATTTCTACTGAAGTCTATGGATCTATCCCTCAGGGTATACTGGGAATCTTGTTAGGCCACAGCAGTCTCATTTTAAAAGGTCTCCAGATTTTGCCTGGTGTGACTGATGCTGGTTATACTGGAAAAATCACAGTTATTATTTAATATACTCAAATCATTGCTAAAAGCACTCCAGGTACTCCTGTTGCTCACTTGGTCACTTTTCCCTTGGAAGAAATTGGAAAATTTATAAATAAAAAAAGAAATTCAAGAGTTTTGGGTCTCATACTTATTTTGATCAGTAGATCAAACAAAATGGCCCAGAGATGGAGGTAAATCTTGAAGGTCAAGCATTAAAAAGCTGTTGGGTGCATATGTTTCAGTTATTGCTCAACATCACTGCTCTGAGGCATGTGTGGCCGCTACAGATTTACTAAGGGTGGGCAAGGTGTCCTACCATAGCAGAAATGCTAAATTGCTAATTTGGAGGGATGCAAAAGGCCATTCTAGATATTTTTCTCCTTATGTCCTCTCCCATATGCCAGTCAGTCTATGGGGTCATAACATATTACAGAGTATGGGAGCATTTGTGGCCAGAGCTAGCTACCTGGTGGCTCATCAGATGTTACAACAGCGTTTCTGACCCAATGAAGTGATTGGTAAAAATAATCAAGGGAGAAAAGAACCTCTTCTGGCATAGGCCATTTTTAGGAGGGCCCTTGATCTCTTCTCCACCCCCATGGATAGCATCCAAGATAACTTGAATGTCTGATGACCCTGTTTGCATTGATTAGTGGCCCCTAACTCAGGAAGAGATTATAACAACTCGTATACTGGTTAATGAACAGCTGATGGTGGGGCACCTAGAACATCCCAGTAGCCCTTGAAATATCCCAATTTTTGTAATAAGAAGTGGAGGATGCTATATAACTTTATTACTTCTTTTTTGGTGGTACCAGGGATTGAACTTACAACCTTGCTCTTGCCAGGCAAGCACTTATTCCACTGAGCTGTTTCCAGAGGCCAGGGCAGCTATAGGACTTTTGGGCAGTTAATCACCCCATGGAATTTATGGGAGCAGTGCAACAGGGTATGCTCAGACCTATAGCTATTCCTTTACATTTTTTCCTTATGGTGATTGCTTTAAAAGATTTTCTTTTTTTATCCCTCTCCACCCTGCAGATTAAAAAAAAAAAAAATCACTTTA
>PVKN010037138.1:0-11289 GCA_004027915.1 Capromys pilorides
ATAGCCATTCTTTCTGGATATGGTAAGTGTTGTTTTAATTTTCATTTCACGGATGGCTAGAGATGGAGAGTATTTCTTCATTTATTTGTAGGCTTGTTGAATTTATTTCTCTGAGAAGAGTGTTCATGTCAGATGCCCATTTCTGGATTGGGTCTTTGAATTTTGGGACCCTAATGGTTTTTAGTTCTTTATAAATTCCAGATAGGAGACCTTTGTCTGAATACTTATTTGTTAAAAACTTTTTGAAATTTGTACATTGTCTTTTCACTCTGTTGGTAATTTCTTTTGTCTTGCAAAACTTCTTAGCTGGATGAGGTCCCATTTGTTGATGGTTTCAAGTGTTAAACGTGCATCTTTTATTTTTGTCCATGAACTTTTTGCCTACCCCGATGTCTTCAAGTTTTTCTCCAACTTTCTCTTCCAGGAGATTTAACCTTTCTCTTTTAATATTTAGATCTTTAATCCATTTTGACTTTAGTTTAGTACATGGAGATAGACTTGGGTCAAGTTTTAGTTTTTGCCATGTAGAGAGCCATGTTTTCATTCACCGCTTGTTAAAGAGGCTATCTTTCTTCCAGTAAGTGTGTTTGGCCCCTTTGTATAAGATAAGGTGACTGAATGTGTTTGTATTTGCTTCTGCATCTTCTAATATATTCCATGGATCCTCAGGTCTACTTTTTTGCCAATACCATGCTGATTTTATCACTGTAGCTTTGTAGTCTAACTATAGGTCAGGAATTGTAATTCCTGCTGTCTTACCTTTGTTGCCCAGAACTGTCTGCAATTCTGTGTCTTTTTGGTTCCAAATAAATTTCAGGAATGATTTCTGCAAGTCTGTGAGGCATGTTGATGGTATTTTGATAGGAATTGCATTAACTCTGTATAACAGTTTAGGGGATATGGCCGTCTCCACAATGTTCTTTCTTCCTGTCCAGGAGCAGGGAATATCTTTCCATTTTCTGAAAACCTCTGGAATCTCTTTTTTCAGAGTACAGTAATTTTCATAGAAAAGGTCTTTTACTTCCTTAGTTATATTAATTCCAAGATCATCATGTCAACAGATTTGGGGTCTGGCGATGGCCTGCTTCCTGGTTTATAAATTGCTGTCTTTTCATCGTGTCCTCGTATGACAGAAGGCAAAACAACAAAATGTGCTAGAGTGCACTCTTCAAATTCTTCATAAAAGCACTAGTACCATTCATAAGAGTGGAGTATTCATGACTTAATCACCTCCTGAAAATATGTGAATTTCGAAGAGAAACATATAATAAAGCCATAGTATAATATAAAGCCACTTTAGTCATTTAAAAGTGCAAAACTCAGTGTAATTTAGTACATTCACAATGTTGTGAAAACACCAAATACATGCTTATCAAAAAACTTCCATAACTGCCACAGAAGTGGCAAGAAAGATGGAATATTCATGCTCCAAGTGATGGAGATCAATGACAATGTGCCTTTATTGTAACATGCTTCATTTAAACATTCACTGTATTTTTCTATCACACCTGTTACTTCAGAAATATTTGAAGAATAAATGTGCTTCGTGCATGTGTAACTATGTATGTGTGTGAGTGTGTGTGTGTGTGTGTGTGTGTGTGTGTGTGTGTGTGTTGAGACACAGTTTACAACATATTACAGGCTGGCCTTCACCTCACTTTCAACCCCAGCTGGTCTTGAACTTGCAAGGATCCTCTTGCCTCAGGCTCCCAAGTGCAAGGGTTATAGGAGTGTGCCTACCATGCCCTGCTGAATGAATGTGCTTCAATGAATGAAATTTACTTAGATATTATACATGCACTAATATTGCCCTAATATTGTCCAAACATTGACATTTAATATTTCCCTGGTACTTTGAAAGGTCACTTTATTTAGTTGTTTTTTGAAGAACCTAAAATATTAAAATATTTCTGTCATAAAAATTGATTGTGTATGTAATTGCTACAGAAGCTGGGACTGAACCAATGAGACCCTGCACAGAGGTTTTTGGAAGATGACAATTTTATTACAGTGGTGAAGTATTGGTAATCAGTTTTCAATCAACAGCCTTGACTCAGAGTAGAACAGAAACTTATATACGATTTGCTAACAGGAGGTATGAAAGTTAATAGTGGGTTATTCTATAAATGGTCACATATATTTTAGACATACCTTGCTAGACAGATTTACTCTGGGCTGGTTTTATTTGGAATCATTTATCACAATACAGGAATGACAGGAAGAGTCAGGGCTGAATTATCAACTAATCAGTGAAATACGCGACTTGGCTAATCTGTCTCAGATCTTGAAATGGGACAGCAAACAGGATATATCTGCAGACGATAATGCAGGTGGAGACAGTCAGACAGAGGTTGGCCAAATTTTCTCAGAGTTTTACCTAGCATAGTCAATTAAGGCTGAGGCAGGTGACTCAAATACAAAGCTGCTAGCATATAAAGTTTTCTATTACATAAACAGACAGATATAATAAAATAATATACTGAAAGTGTTAAGTGAAGAAGCATTATGAAAAATGTAGATCTGTATTAAAGTCTGATTAAATAGTATTTCATAGTTTGACTTTAAAAAATATTTGAGCTTGTTGAGCACCCAAAGTTGTTACCATAAGCCGATATGATAGGCAACAACTGTGATCACAGAACTCTGGGTGATTAAGGCAGGATTGTGATTTTGAGTCCAGCTTGAGTAAGTTAGCCACTTTGTCTTAAAATATTTTTAAAATGTGGAAGATTCAGGATATAGTTCAGTTACATGGCCCTGGGTTTAATCCTTAGTAACACATACACATACATACACACATACACACACACACACACACACACACACACACAAATGTTTCATATGATTCCAGTAAGCACAGCTAAAATAGAAGTCTGTCTGGTGACCACCAATATGACAATGGACATCAACAGACTGAGAAAGAAAGGCAAGGCAGTTTGATGTGATCTTGAACAACAGGAAGAAGTTCTGAGCCATCAACCTTGAATTTTGATAAAATCGTTGAGTGTACACTTTTCAAAGACTGCTGTTATCAGGATTGTTGGAATTTCTTAGTGAATTTGACTGATCATTATGTTATTTGGTCAAAAAAATGAAGAAAATAAATGTCTGTAATACTGTGTTCACTCTGTGGTGGCCTTAGAAATCATACACATGTTTCTGTGCTGGACATGCAAGAGCCGAAATAATGTTAGAAAAACAACAATCTATTAGTGCTTCCCATTTTTAAAAGACCTGTAAATGTGTGATTAAAGTCTTGATCCAGGAAACTTTCTCAGTGTCCAGCCTGTGGGAAGCTGGTGCTAATCAGCAGCTGGTGCTCAGCCATCTGGTAATGGATGAGGATGCTGAAGCAGTATCTCACATTGCATTTTTAAGTAACAGACATGAGATAAAACTCAAGTGCAATAGTCATCTTGGGGTTGGCCATGCTCCTAGGAGACATAGGAGTCAGGGAGAGATGGAAGGGAAGACTCCAATAAACATGAACTATAAACGAAGCTAGCATTGCAGATTGATTACCAGAGACAAATCCCACCAGGGAAATCTTGGAGTCTATGTAGTACACTGATCATTAAAACTAGATCTGGAGGCCAAGTGTGGTGGTGCACACCTTTAATCCTAGTACCAAGGAGGCTAAGGGAGGAGGATCATTGTGAGTTTGAGATAAGCCTGGGCTATAAAGTGAGTTCAAGGACAGTCTGAACTGCATAGCTAAATCCTGTCTCAAAAAGACACACACACACATACACACACACACACACACACACACACACACACAAAGAAAACTAGATTTAGCTAAATATTAAAGCAGTGAAGATAGTTTTACATATAAAGTGTTAAAAATAATAGAAAACAGATATCAGTATACAACTGGACTATTTCTAAATTCACTATGGACAGGTGGGAATTTATAACCAAAGAATAGAATTGGAGCCAAGGGAAGGAAATTTATGAAAAGGAAAGGTCAGAGTGGTGATTCTGCCTTAGTAAAACTAACAGAATTCTTGCTGCACACAGGCCAGTGTGCTCAGAACCAAAGATAGGGAATAGGAAATTTAATAAGATATAAAGGATTGTCTGACAGGGAGCTTAAGCATTCTTGCTTTACTGATTTAGCAAGATATTTAGCAAAACTAAAATCAACAAAGGAGGATATAAATCCTAATTATACATTCTAGTTAAAAGAAGAAAGCTCACTGGAGTCCAAGCAAAGTTTAATCACAAAGAATCTGCATCACAACTCAGAATAATTTCTTCCCTGAGTCAAGGGAGCAATCTTGCTAGTCACTGGTTGAAACTACATTATAGTCCTCTGTTTCTCACTGATAGTCTGCTTGGGTAGAGTGGGTTTAGTTTCCAAGGAAGGTCCTCCCATCGTTAGAAGTCTCAGAGTTTTTACTGCAGTGGTGAGTAGTGGATATGGGAGTGGACATAGACTAAGTTTGCTATGCACAGCAAGCACAGATTTCAGCAGGAGTCTGTAATGATAGTTTTTCAGAAGGGGTGGAAGTGGAATGACCAACAGTTATTACTCAGGTAGCACTGTGAAGTGGTTAAAGGCTACATGAGCTTTGTGAGCACAGCTTAGAGTAATAGAATGAGATGTGGCAGCTTTTGTAATTATGGCTATTAATCTTTATCCAAAGGTGAAAATTTCCTACTGGTTTCCTTTCATCACAATGAGTATTTAGCAAATGACAGTTTAATGTAAGAGACCAAGTTGTATTCTGCTGTGAAACAGAGTCCCTTGCCTCTATATTTATCTGACCTTTACTTAGACCTTATTCACTGAGATATCCAGAACTGGTTACATAGAAGCAGTTGTTTCTTTAATTCGCTAAAAGAATGTTATCCAGTTTGGCCCAGGCATCAGCATGTCTCATTGCAACACATGGGTGAGAATTGTTCGCCCTGCTGACTGCTAGATCGGGGGTTTGAACAAGACCCTGTGAAACTTCAGAGCTAAAACATAAGATAACATCTCAGTTGAGAACATGAAACTCAAAAATAGTCTTATATTTTTCTAGCACTAAATGTGTCAGCCTTGCATACATCAAGTTATTTACTGGATCTCTAATTGGCAAGCCACTGTGTCTGATATAAGAGTATCCTGCTTTTCCTTATGGTCATGTCTATGAAGTTTCTCATTTCAGCTACTCTGATAGGACCCTCACACACCTTCCTGATTGACAGCAATAAAAGCCAAGAGTGCTCTGATTGTTGGATTTTTTGTTGCAGTGAGGTTACTGGGTCATCTCACAATCCTGCAATTGCAGATTTTTCTCCCTTGATCTTGAACCCTGTGTGGGTATTTCTGTAGTGCAGGGTGACTTTTTTAGAATTTGTGTGAAATAAGACTGTACACCAAGGACTTAAAATTAAGTATATTTGTAAAGAACTGTGTTTTGGCAAAAGAGATGAGTGCTCAGAAGCCAACACTTGGGTGAGCACAATACATAAAAATATTAACATATCAAAAACATAGGAAATGATCCTAAAATCAAAGACCTCATTCAAAAATTGCCTTGTAGACAATTTTTACACTGCACTCACTAACCAGGTGACCAGGCAGCAGACGGATATCACACTAAGATCTAGGAAACAGAAATATATGACAGGAAAAGGATGCTGGTAGTGCACTTTTGAACAGTGTGACAGTTTCTTTTCAGGATGACCTTAGACATTTTTGTTCACAGGGGGGATTATATTTACTTTCCATTCCCTACAGATAGCTTAGCCTTTCAGGAGAGGGCAAATTTCCTCAGCAAATTCTTTTCATTAACATTTCTAGGCCTCTCTTGCATAATTCCCAACTGTGGCTTAGGAATCATGGGATCAGTAAATAAGAGATAGTAGCTATTGACCTTCTGATAATTGTGCCTTCTTAGTCTGAACAAAATCAATGTCAGCCAGTCAACAAAATACTCTGGAAGACAGGAATTGGGACTCATGAGTCTTGGAAAGAGAAGGGGATTATTTGTGGATCCTGTTATCAAGGATGTGATTAGACAACTCTCAGAGCTGTATGCTTCAAGTATTGATCAATGAGCACAGCTGGAAAAGGATGTTTAAACATCGCACTGTGTGAGGCACTAATGTAATAGTTGTTGGAACCTGGGAAAGGACAAGAATGTTAGAGGCAACAGAGGTCATGTTCGGAATGTTCTGATAGTCCACAGGAGCCTCAGTTTAACTTGTCTCGCATACACAGAGTGATCTAGTTGTCTGGCATCAGCAGGTCCCTTCAGTGCTGCAGAGTTAACCAGCAAGTTATATAGCATCTTTTTTTTATTTTTTATTAGGGAAAAGAGGTCACTGCTTGGGGTAAGAGAGAGCAAGCTGCTGGCTTCCTTGTGAGAAGAGAAGGCTCTCAGCAGGAAGACTTTGAAGAAACGTAAGGCTCTCCTCTGGGGGACATGAATTAGGTGAAAGTAGCTCATCCTAAATGGAACTGTGCTGTCTTTATGAGAATGAACTAGAAACACTCCTGCTCCTGCTCCTACTCAGCTAAAAGTGCTACCTCATAAGGACAGGGCTCTAGAAAAATGCCCCTCCCCACCAACAGATGCAGCTTTGTGGCTTGGCAGTTAAAGGGGAGCATGAGTTAGAGCGCTACATCCTCATGCTCCTGTGAGTGAGCTCTTTGTGCAGTGTATGAATGCTTGACCTTGCTACAACCTGGCTCTATTATTCAAAGTCACCCTACTATGTCTCCTAAACTAACAGCATCATACTTCCACCTGATTGAATATATTAACATATTAGAATTTGCATGCATGAAAACTGATTCATTTTATATCATTTTATATTTAATTTACATGTGGTACATTTACCATAGCATAGTGAAAGAGTGAGAAAGACAAGTGGCTAAATGGATATTTCTATGGGAAACAGGGTGCTTCCTTCTAATGTCAGATTCTTAGCCTTGAACTAAAAGTGGCCTCTTCATTCCCAGAGCAGAAAGAGAGCAGTCCAGAATGGTATGTGCAACTGCAGTCATTCTGCTAACATTGTACAGGTCAGCCTGCAGGATCATTTCCAGAGGTAAGAGGATAAATGATTCATTTTTCTCAGCCCATTGATTCCTGGTCATGGCAGCAGAAGCTGTCAATAAGTTGCCACTTGTGGGAGGTCATCTTAAAGCCCATCACTTTTCCTCCTGAGCCTCTAACTTTTAAGCCTCCAGATAGTGTATGGGAAGTTTATCCACTATGATCTTGAGTCATTGACTTGATTTTCAGGTGCGTCATCTAATATTCTAGTGTAATAATCATTGCACATATTTATACCAGATAGTATACCTTAGCCAATTTCAGTGCCTCAAGATTTAGGGGTTCTGCTTTGAGAGTTTTCATATATATATATATATATATATATATATATATATATATATATATCTGAGATATATCTGAGGCAAGCACATGATAGACTCTGAGCATGATGAGAAGAGAATTAGTTTTCAAGTAAGTACCTTGACAGTGTCCAGCAGGTTACCTCACACCCCAGAAAGCAAATAATTTCAGGTGCAATGTTTTATGACACTGTGACTGTAAATCACACTATCTTGAAAGCAGAGACATAATCATCCTGGGGCACAGTACAGCGGCACTGTAACTCTTACAGATTTGGAAAAAACTGCACTGCTTGCAACAAAGTCACCCAACTACTATAAAACCTAGAAGACTAAGCCAATCAGAATAGTTCATAGATCGATGTCTTCCCAGTTACTCCATACCCTAAGATGGTAGAATTCTTATTATTTTTCCTATTTATATCCCATGCTCTGTCACTTAACTACATTGGTGGGGAAGTGCTCCTTCTCTTTGTTTCATCTGTATATCATGCCCATTAACAGTAACACACTGATGATTTTAGAGTACTTCTGATTTGTGTAAGTAACACTATTGCAATGAGGGGCTCTTTCTCTGTTAAGTTTACATCCTCAGTTCAATTACACTACTACCTGGAGTATGTTGCAATGCTCCTGTTTTGTGTGTCCACATTACTGACCAGTTACTCTAATCCAATGATGAAGAAGTGATCCTGTTCTTCGTTTACATGCTTGGGTCAATGAGAGCCCTGAACTGATAGTAGGCATATATTCTTTTAGCAACGATCAGTCTCCTGACTATTTGTGCCACTGAGATGCAGACAAAAAGAAGTCTCTTTTTCCTCTATTTGCACCTTCTTTTGATTTATACCATGGCACCAGTTGGGTGCAGTGATCTCTTCCCTTTTCTAAGCTGCTTTCCATTTTTACCATTGCACTGGCCATAGAGAATCTTACTGGTTGCTCGTGTTATGTTGTGTTTCCAGCTGTACGTTGTGCAGATGATGCAGTTTTTCTCCTCTTTACCACTTTCACATCCCCTCACCACTTAATCACATAACATCCAGAGGATGTGAAGACCCCCCATATTGTGCACTTCATATTCCAACCCTGTTACAACACTACACTGTGGCCTGAGGATGCTCTCCTAATGTCCTCCTCACATCTGGTGTCCAGTTACTCTTATGCACTAATTTTTGGGATTACTATTATTTGTCTATTTCATGTCAGTCATCTGGTTAAGCCATTGCACAGACGTTGAGAGATTAAGAAGTGCACTGACCAGGAAGAGCTCCAACTTTAGGTCTTGTCCAACTCTTCTATATAATCCCCCCACACACACTGGCTGATGTAAAGGGTTTATCTTTTCCTTTTTTACATCCGTTGCAGCTGAATTGTTGCTGTTCAGCTATTCCTATTTATGTTTTATTTTTCTTTTAAAGTTGTCATATCATCCTACTGGCATGTGGATGACCACATTAAAGCTATTGACATGCCACATACAATTACAACAGTGTTCTCAAGGTTCCTGGTTCCTCTGTCCTCAACTCCTGCCTAATTAAGCACCATACATACTGATGTGAAGTTCCCTGTTCAATATCTCAATCATGTACACACCTAGTAACAGTATGGTACAAATGTGAGTAGATACTTCTGTTTGCTTTTTTTATAGTGATTTTATAGTGAGTTTCACCACTACACTGATGATGTAGGGCTGCTCTTCTCTAAAATATTTGAATTATGTTTTAATGTACACAATTGGCAATATAGGGATGAAGTTATAGTTTAGAAAAACTTTCATTTGCCCTATTCCTTTCCTGCATCAATGATATTACTCTGCTCTTTATGCTGTCCATATCATCTTTCTATTTTCACTGTCTCATCAATAGCACAGGGATATTCTTGTACAAATCAGATGTCATATTTTTACACTACTGACTAATGGTCAAAGTCTCCTGCATGTTGGCTGAATCACTCTCTTCATGGATAATAACTGCATTGATAGTGAGTGACTTCTCCTCTTTGGCCTGCTCACAACCTCAATCTCCATATATCCAAACCCAGTGGCAACATAGAGTTGCTCTTTCCCACATTCATTTTTACTTTCCAGTTAGATGATGACCCAAATGATATAGGCGTGATCTGCTCTCTTTCACTTCTATTTTCAGTAGTCTTGGTAATACATTGTCATGTTCTTTGCCCATTCTTATTATCTGCCTAATTACAGCACTGCAAAAATGATTCGGGTTCTCTTCTTTGATATAATCTAATATTATAACCATTTATAACACTGAAATGATTTTATGAGGGGTTTTCTATTTGTGTCTTCACAATTTCTATAAAATTGCACCATAACAATGTTGATTTAGAATTTTCATCTTTTTGCACCTTGATCTTCCAGTTTCTGAGTCCACTACTGTGAGAATAGGGAGGACTTACATGTTGTGATCACATCTATGAACAATGATACAAAAATACAGATTGTGTGAAATGTCTCTTTATCATTTTTATATCTTCTATTAACTACGGTCACTTTTAATGGAGGTGTGGACTACTATTCCTTGGGCCATTATCTTCCTTTCCAGTCATAACATTGTACTGATGAGATAAAGATGCCTTACTTTGCCTTGTTCAGTTTCCATGCCCAAGTGCAACATAGCATTTATGGCTGGGGTAATTTCCTCTTTGAACTATTCACATTAGATACTGAACTGCAGTGATATTTTGAGCTCCACTCATATGAAAAGTTTAGTTGTACCCCACAGTGAAGATAATGGGATCCTTCTTAGCTAGTTATCACAATTATCACTGCAGTTCCACCACTATTGATTGTGGCCAAACCCTCCTCTGCTTTCATATATTTCCAGTAACAGCTCCTTATTGATGTGGCATGAACCTGTTTTATTTTCTGATCCATATATTCATATCCTCCACCCAATACATCACTATATTGTGGAGGCTTCATCCATAATTGCCACTTTGCATGCCCTTTCAATCACTCCACTGTCTTTTTTTAATATATATATATATATATATATATATTATCTTTAGTGATGGGTCTACAGAGTTTTCAGAGTTTCACTATCAGACTCGTAGTGATCTCCCTGCTAACAACCTCTAAGGAGCTGAGATTACAGGTGTGTGCTGCCATGTCCAGGCTAAATTGCTGTCTCAGCACACCCTGGTGGTAGGGCCAGCACGGCAGTCTCAGGGATTGAACCCCCAGCCCTTGTGCCTGCATGCAGATGATTTAATCCACTGAGCTATTTGGCCGGCCCCACTCCACTGCCTTTTCTAAAAGTATTCTTTTATTTAAAAAAATAATTTTATTAGTACATTTCAGATATACATATGTTCATATTAATCATGGGAAATTTTTACTATACAAGGCGTATTTTGATTCTTCTTTTGTCCCCAATCCCTTCCCCCTCAACCCATCATCCACTCATTATTTTCAAAAGTTTTATTTTTATTTTTCCTTCTATTCGTTTTTTCCTTACTTCCATTGCCCCCTCCCCTCTTTTACTCTCTTTCCCATTTGAGCATTTTCTTTCCATTTCCTAATAACTATTGAGTGTTTTGGTTCTTATTTACCTTTTTATTTTCTCACACCAGAGGAACAACATCATTTGTAAACATGTGTGCCCAATTCGTTTCACTTAAGAGTAGGATCTTAAAGTGAATCCATTTACCTACAAATATGTCACATTCATCATTCTTTATGAATGAATAGTACTTCATTGTACTGTATTTCAAAGAGAACATCTTTTTATCCATTCATTTGTTGGTGAGCATTTGGATTATTTCCAAGAATTAGCTACTGTAAATTGTTCTACTCTAAAAATGTATGTGCATGTATCACTATGATATGGACCTTTTAATTCTTCTGGGAAGGTATCAAGATGGGACATATGGGTCAGATGGAACCTCCAGATTTAGTTTTTTGAGGAATCTCC
>PVKN010037139.1:0-11309 GCA_004027915.1 Capromys pilorides
TGAAAAATAAAGAAGAGAAAAATGAGATGAAGATCCTATTGAGGAATAAAATGAGATTATAGTATTAGAAAATAGCTCCCCTCAAAAAAAAATCTCAAGAAAAATAGTGAAGTACAAAAAATAAAATAAAGGAAAAAGATAAAGAAAATGGAGAAAAAATCCCTCCAATATAGGAAATTAATATTAAAATCTTGAAAAAAAGATTGAGTCCAAAGAAATTCCTTTGTGTTTTTGACTGAAGGGTTTCTTTTCTTTTTTTTTAAATTGTGAACTAAGATTTTATTTATTTATTTATTTATTTATTTATTTATTTATTTATTTTAAACCTCATTTATTTATTTATTTATTTATTTATTTGTGTTTTGGCTGGCTCAGCCTGCCTTGGGGTGGGGCTAGCACAGCATGTGGTGCCAGGGATTGAACTGCAGTCCCTGTGGCTGTCTAAGCTTGCCTAAGCAGGCGCTTTATGTCACTGAGCCATCTCGCTGGCCCCAGAAGGGTTTCTTTACAAGATCTGCAACCTTAGAGTCCAGCACTTCTCCCTGTGTATCTGGGTGTCTGTGAGATGCTCTCCCTTCTTCAGATGCCCTCTGTGTGCTAACCCCTGGTTATGGTAATAGTTTAAGCCAAGGCATGTCTTTGCTCATATTGGTTGATGGAAAAGCAATCAAATCTCTTGTCTCTGCCAGATGTAGGCTGTGGAATGGGAGTTCACACAGGTTGTTGTGCTAATGTAAGCACTTGCCAGGACTCATTTCCCACTGTGGAGAGCAGGGCCCTAGGATGGATTTAACATTCTCAGAGAGCCTATGTCTAAGCTTCACACTCTCAGTAACAGTCCTGTGATTATCTCTTTCACTCCCACTAGTAAAACTGGAGGATAATACTGGAATCTCTGAAGCTGCTATTGAGGTCCATTCTTTCCTTCTGCAGGTTTACCTCTGAAGGTAGACCCCCCCCATTTACCTTCTCTCCCTTGGATGAGGGGATTGGCTTTGTCCAAGATGAGGTTGGTTGGTTAATCCATACTTCTACTGACCTAGCAAAGGAAAAGAAACACAGAGCTGACAGGTTGGGGTTGACAGGTAGCCACAGCCAGATGTGAATCCACAGGTATTCAGTGTGGCTCCATCTGGTCTGCAATGAGTGTGTGTGTGTGTGTGTGTGTGTGTGTGTGTGTGTGTGTGTGTGTATGTGTATGGGGGTGGTGTTAGGTACCGTTTCTTAATGTTTTCAAAAACTACTGTGTCATGAGCAAAAAAGCATTGTTAAGGACTAGGACTGGCTTATGTCCTTGGATCACTGTCTCAGTTACTTTCATATTGCTGGAACAAAATGTCCAATATGCTCAAGTTAAATGAGGAGAGGTGCATTTTGGCTGGCGGTCTGTGGAGGTTGTAGTCATCTAGTTCCATAGTAGGGTGACATGGCATTGGGGTATGACAAAAGAGAAACAGATCATGGCACAGCAGGCAGAAAGCAGAAAGTGATCAAAGGAGGAGGCAGGATATCTACCCTTCCAGGCCACACACACAGTGACCTATTTCTTCTCATAAAGCTTCACTTCCCAACATTATGCCCACTATAAATCCTCCAGTTGAGTCTCTAGTTATGAAAATCACATATGTCTGTGATCCAGTCTCCTCTCCAAAACTGTTGGGAGCCATGGAAGCTGGAAAATTATTCAAAGGTGCAAAAGCCTATCTAGGCCTCAGTGCCTAAAGCAGTCAAACTACCTCAGTCCTAAGATAAGCACCCTGGCTGGTTAATGTTGACTATTAGTCACTAGGTAACTTCATGTCCTGTGTCACTAACTTTGCAAAGGTATAAATAAATGTCCCTATTGTTCAAGGGGTCATCTCACCAACCAGACAGATGAGTCACCACCTAACCCAGCTCTTGTCTTCTTGTCTATCTTTTCCTCATTCCTGCCACCATTTCTTCCTGGGTAGAATGGATCAGATTGAGACCAACATATCCCTACACAAAACGCCACTTATGGACACATGATGTTCTATCTATAAACCATAGCATTCACTCATTGGTCGGTTCGGTCTCCTTTAGCACATCCTGCCCTGGGAATTGGGCATAAGTATCTGCTTTGTGCAAATAGAAGGTTATCAGAAAATCAGGAAAGATAATAAAAGTAAAGTGTGTTCTTCTCCAGAAATTGCTGTAGAAGCTGATTATTTAAAACAGACTGCAGAAGGCATGTAGAAACTGTTTTTGGCCAAGTGGATAGAAGAAAACTAAAACAATGAGCTGTTAAGCACACTGTCTCTTCCAGTCACAGCATAACAATGGTGAGAATGATGTGACATCCTGTGCTGGGGAACTTATATTTTGTTGTTGAGTGTGTTAAATCAATATATGAGAATATTGTTGAAATTATTTTAGGCTTAAGAGATATTCAGAGTATGGAGCTGGCTGGTGGTAGCTGTGGGGCTGAGTTTCAAGAACAGGGGTGAGTTGTATTTTGGCAAGCAGGATAAGGAGCAACATTCCCTGAAGAGACCTGAGTGAGATTAGTGCTATAGGAGGGACAGTTAGGGACTGATAGGAGGCAGGATTTCTGTGTTCTCTGCCCAGTACATGGTGACCATACCTTGGATGTGTCTAGACCATGTCTTGTACTTGCCCAGTGAGACATAGCCTCATTCTCCTCCCCAGAACCCGTGTTAATACTTTTTTCTGTCCTCCTGTTTGATGTCTTAGCAGACATATATCATGGTTATTGTTTATGATGTACTGAGATACTCTCCCCAAGCCGGCTTCTTTAGACACTAATGAAAACAAATTATGATGGGTCTTGTTTTACTCTAAGCTAATGAAGACAAGTTGTGAGTTGTCACCTCACCTGGTCCAGTCTGACTATTTTGTAGTTTAACCTACTTCCTGAACCACAGTGTGCCCCAAGGAAAAGGGAAAATTACTTTTAACCACTAGCTATATATTAAAGAAGGAGAGAGGTAGCATTTATACAAAATAGAATCCTCTTTTCATCCATGGCCAAATGCTTGCAAGGGATGAAAGGGGAATGAAAAGATATGTTAAAAATCTTTTAAATCCTTTTATCTAAATTTGATTTTTAAATGTCACTCTGAATTCAGGACATATTTTCTTTCAAACAAAGAAAACTAACCAAATGAACAGAACTTATGTCTTAGCTCTGTCTACTGAACAGGGTTACAAACAATCACTGATGTAGTTAATAAGCATTCTTCAGACCTGAGGATAGTCTCTAGATACAAAATTACACCAGAAAGAACTAGAGTTTCTGCTCACAAAATAAGAAGGACATACCAAAACCTAACTGAAATTCCACGGCACTTTGTATTTTCCAAATCTGCCATCATGGTTTGGGGTTCTTGAAAGGAGAACAATATAATAAAGGGCACATTTTGTAGCAGTATTTTATAATGAATCACCCAAGAATAATAAATAAGAAATGTGGGGAGCCAGCCAGATTTCTCAGAAGACTAAAGACCCTACTTAGGGTCTTTGATTCCTGAAATTCAGCAGGCTCTTTAGTCCGCAATTGAGACTGGGCATGGTGGTGCATGCCTATAATCCCAGCACTTGGGAGGCTGAAAATAGGAGGATCACTATGAGTCTGATCTGTGTAGTGAGACCCTGTAGACCCTGTACTAAATACATTTTAAAAAAATAAGTGTAAGAAATCTGTCCACATACATAACATTAAAGACTCCAGCTGAGGGTCTAGATCCTAATATCTTCCATGAGTCCATCTGAAAACCTAGAGCTTATAACAATGCCTGCCACAAGTCCAACTGGAGGCCTAGAGCCCACAACAAAGTCTCATGCAGGTCCACTTCAGGGATCTGTGCTGGAAAGGCCCAAAGATCAGTGGTGGAATCAAGGAAGTCTATGTCAGTGGGGTGGAGAATCTGTGCTAGGAGGCTGAGGGATCTGAACTGAAGCCAGGAAGTAATGCTCAAGGTAAGCACCAAAGCTCCCCAAAAAGTACCACAGACATCCTCAGCAATAGTGAGGTCCCAAGCTCCTCCAGCAATGATGAAACCTGAGTTCCCATCAGGAAAGCCAATGCAACATGCTTTTCCATGAAGCTGAGCAGTACACTATCTTCCCCTCCAGAGCCAGCAAGTGACATTCAAGATGAGGATCAAACCTTCTCCAGAGTTCATCTGGAAAGCCAGAATGACAAGCTATTCCTTCAGTGGAATAGCTCATGAGAACAAGCAGCTCCCAACAACAGCTGCTCCAACAGCTTCTCCAAGCAGCATCCCTAGCAGCATTTTGGCAGCTTCTCCAGTTCTGCATGTATGCTGCTGGCAGCAATCCTCAGGTGGGCCCCCTTCACCAAACATGATGCTACTTTAATTCAGCTGGGTGTAATAAATTGGCCACCAGTTAGAAATCACTACTCCTGCTGTGTTATTTTTTTTTCCTGCCTCACATGTTCTTGTAGAACTTTGCCTGTTACATCAAGACAACATACTCTTCCCCATCCTACTGTGATCTGGGACAAGGTTTTTGGCTGTCTGAAATGAGATCATAGCACAGAGATGTTGTGCAGTTTGTATTGCAGTTGCAGTATGTATATTTAATGATGTGGACATTGAGGCTAAAAGTATGATGGTATAAAAAGGGATATTTTCAAATGGCAAAAGATAAAAGCTAAAAAGAAAACCAGAAGCTATAATTTCAAAAATCTCAAAAGCAAAATACACAGATATGCAAGACCAGCAAGGATTCTTTGCCATGGTGCTGTGTGTTTCTTGTGACATTAAGTTAGGTGTCACATTGCTTATTGGCTTCTGATTAACCAGAGGTGTGGTTAGTATAGATCAGAAACAAGAATTGAAGGATTCTTACTGCTTTCAAGTGCTCAGAAGACTGCGTTGGTTCCTGTATGTTCTCTAAATGTGGCCAGTGAGGATTTTCTTTTTTTCAATTACTATGTATTCATGTATTTTAGCAAATTTTATATCTTTCAAATCCATTGTCATTATGATTCTTTTGATGTTCAAAATTGTTCCGTTTTTAGCCAGGAGGAATGGTGCCTACCTGTCGTACCAGCATTACGGAGGGCTGATAAAGGGAGATTTAAAATTTGAAAAATGGGTAATGTAGTGACTGACTGAGACCTTCTCTGAAAAAAATAAATGAACAAATAAATAGTGTCAGGGATGTAGTTCAGTGCAACGGCTCTGAGTTCAGTCCCCGGTGCTTAAAGACAATTCTGTTTTGCCATGAGGAGCATCTTTGTGTAAGCTTCCATGAGGTCCAAGCTATGTTTGGGGGCTCCTGAGTCTCTCCTGTGACCCCCCTCCATATGACACATGTGTTGCCTGTTCCATCTTCTACTCTTTGGGTTCTGCTTCCTTTTAGTGAACATGTATGTTCAGAGACCATATTCCTTGTCCTAAGGGATAATTATTGCCCCTGAGTTGTACCTACCTACCAGACCTTCTTAATGGAGAGAACTAAGTGGTAAGGTATTTTGTTTATTCTCTAATTTTAAAAGATACATTAGGAGTTCATGATAGTTGCTATTCAAAGTTAGCATGACAAAATTTTACAATAAGGTGCTTTTTAAATATGTTTCATACAGGGTCTACAGGTTTTACAGGGTCTCACTATATAGATTGGAATGTGGCATGTGCCATCACACCCAGTCTCAATCACTGCCTCAGCGTGCCCCTAGGGTGGGGCTGGCACGCCACATGGGGATCAAACCCCAGGTCACAGTGATTGCCTAAGCAGGCATTTTAACCCACTGAGCTATTTGGCCAGCTCTTATAAGTTTTAATTTATGTCTTAGTTTCATGTCTAATGTCTAATTTTTATTTTCATATTATTGTTTTCTTATACTTAAAATATCCTTAGTGCCATTAAAATAACTATTGATTTGTTTTGTTTATTGAGATTAAAGATAAAAATGCTATGTAATTACTAACAAAATGAGAATTGATAAAAGTTTAGTTTTTTAGGGATAGATTGGATAATGTACAAAAAAAACAGGTTTCTTTAGCTCCCTGCTTTCGAGGCTCAAAGTTCAAATAATGTGGTGCTGGTTCTGGTGATCCTCATCTTTCTTGTAGAGTCCCCTGGTGGTTCAGGGTGTCACATGTCGCCATGTGTTATGGTTTATGTCTAGTTGTCCCCCCAAAGCCTCATGCAATCATGGGGCAGGGACTTCTAGAGTTTGAGGCTTGACTCATGATCCACTGGGATTATGTGTTTTAGTGCTGATGGGACTATGGGTCTGAGTAACGGTTAGCCTAAGACAGATAGGCTGATGCCTGAATGTAATATAAAGATAGACAGAGACAGACTCTCAAGCTGTTGCTCTATACTCACCTGGTTGTTGCATTGTCTCTGTCACTATATTGTTGCTGTTCTACCGCCATGAACTGGTTGCTCTCTGCCCTGTTCCACTCAGCCTTGGGCCAGCTGCATATGAACTGAAACCTTCATCTACTGTGAGCTAAATAAACCTCTCCTTCCTTCATTTTGAGTGTTGGGTGTTTGTCCCAACATCAAAAAGTAACTAAGACACCATGTTATCTCTCTCTCTGTCTCTCTCTATCTCTCTCTGTCTCTGTCTCTGTCTGTCTCTGTCTCTGTCTCTCTGTCTTTGTCTCTGTCTGTCTCTGTCTCTGTCTCTCTGTCTCTCTCTCTCTCTCGCTCTCTCTCTCTCTCTCCCCCGTCCCTTTTCTTTCTAAAGCCACCAGTATTCAATATTCAATAATGAGGGCTTCGCCAGTGCCCTTATGTCATCCCAACTGCCTCCCAAAGCCTCACCTCTAAACGTCATGGTCCAAGTCATTTCTCATGCTCTTGGTACCTTGTCATGGGAATTAGACTTTGACTTGAGTTCCAAAGGGTACAAACCATAATGAAACCATAGCTCAGCTGAAAGCATGGAAAGCTAGGTGCTAGAATTACCCTTAAACAGCTTGTGCTGACCCAGTTCCTTCTAGTAGCTTAGTTCTGTGCCTCTTTGTACAGGTCCAATTGCTCTTGTTTGTGGTCTGTTGGCTGATTTTCTCAGTGTGAGCATCCTCATGTGGAATCCCATGGAGGCTCTGTGACCCACCCGCTCCCCCGAAACTACATGGTATCCCTGATCTCAATTCAAACAGTCAGAAACCTAGATCATAGTAGCATGAGGAAGAACCTGGTGTCTTGATACAGCAGAGGCAAAGTTCTAGAAAAACATGTGGGACAAGAAGAAGAAAAAAATGACATGGCACATTTGGAAAATACAAAGTGCCATGGCATTTTAGTTCAGTTTTGGTATATCCTTCCATTTGAAGTGTTTCAAGACAGGAGAAGAAAGGACACATTTATAGTGACATTTCATTGTACAGTTGTCTGAAAATAGAGACATAGAAAAGATAGTGAGGTTTTGTGGGCACAAGAGAAAAGAGAATGGGACACAAGAGTGAGTAAAAAAATCCAGTACACCACTATGAGGTGCTACATTTTTCCATCTTGGGGAAAGGAGGAAGTGTATTTTTATTTGAATGTTCTCTCTCTGTCTCTATCTCTGTCTCTGGCTCTGTCTCTGTCTCTGGCTCTGTCTCTGGCTCTGTCTCTGTCTCTGGCTCTGGCTCTCTCCCTTTCTTCCTCTCTCTTCTTTTCCTGTAAATTGACTTATAAAGAAAGCAGTTACAGCTGTAGGCTTTTACTCAAAGTGAACACAGATTTCCTTTGCAGCCTCCTGTGAAACGTGTGTGCTCTGTATGCCACCACGCTCAGAGGAAACTCGATGAAGAGTGTGTGTGGGGCAAGTGCACTGGTGCATGAGTGTCTCTCCCCACACTCTCAAGCACATCTTAAAGCCTCATGTTTCCTGATGAGTGGTCAATAGCCCAGAGGGGAATACTCTAAGATTGTGCAGGTCACATAATAATAGCTTTAGGATCATTTGATGGCTGACTTTAAAACAAGTACTCTTCCAAGTATGCTTGGGGATTAGTTATTTATATACTTAAAACTATTAATCCAGATACATTTATAGACCACATAGTATATTCTTAGTTAATATAATATTAAACTATTACCTGTAATACAGGAATGCTTATTTAAAGGAATGCTCAGTTATACGGAAAAACCTTAGATGTCTATAGTATCTTGTTCATTTTTCTTAAGACTGACACTTTTAAAAAACAGACTAAATAAGCAACCTTTCCTAATTCTCATATGACAGGAGTGCAGAGGAGTGTGTGTGGGTATGTGTACACATGCACACATGGATGAGTAAGCTTGTGTTTTTTTCTTTTCCTTTTTCAAAGTAAATATCCATCTACAGAAAGAAAAATATCTCAAAGAATATATTTTTAGGGTGAAATTTTGATGATGGCTTCTTAGTCCTAAGGCTCAAAACTTGATCTCAAAGAATGACACTATATAATTTTTTGTTTTATTTTACTTTTAGAATAGCATGCTTTTTGATTTAATTTATCCTTGTCTATTCCAAGAAGTTTCTTCTTTGTGGTTCCAGTTATTTAAGGGACGTCCTCGAGAAAATAATTATGCTGTCAGAACACTTGATTGTTGTTTTTTCTCTCTTTTCCATGTTTCTTCATACTGTCATAGCGATAGCTTAGAATGAAACAATTCCTCCAAGTATGTTCTATGGTATCCAGGTTGACATAGCAAGGATAGAAGTACTAATGTGAGAAGAAAAGATAGGAGAGGGACAGAACAATTACAAATAGGCTTTTTTTTATATCTAAATAATTTTGTCTACAAGGAAGTTTTTATGGTGCAATCACCCAAAAGAGGGATAAAACTATTAAAAATGTGAGGATCCTAAACTGATGCATTAAAAAGGGGACCAGGTGTCTCTTCTTATCACCTCTGATGTTCAGGTCTAAACTCAAACTCAAGGAAGCGCCCTCCAGGAAGCTCTGTTTTCCTTTCCTGCTTGTGAAGGTTGCCAGAATTTATCCTAACAGATCTTCTTTTAATCACTATGCGCAGTGAGAGGACTGATCACTTGTTCAATGAATAAGGAAACTGAGCATTAGTGAGGCAAGTTAACTTGCATAGGTCATGCAGCTCATCAGTGGAAGAATCTGAGCCAAAGCCAGGCCTGCTCTCAAGTGGAGTTGCTCCAGGCTTCTGATAGAGTTAAACTTTATGGAGAACCCACATCCTACTCTCAGTCTCCATGCTTGGTCCTTGGAAGAGGACCCTTATCCCTTGTCTTGCTGTACTGGAGCCTATGGCTGGCCCAAGGCAAGTGTTCTGTCTGTACCCCTCAGCATGTCCTTAAGCCCAGTAGGCAAGCTTCCCTTGAATTGGCTGGCCGTTACTTCTCTGACTCCAAAGAGTACAGATGCCAAGAAACGAGGGTTTAAAACTTTGCTCTCCAAGGTTTGATGCATTCTTCATTGTGCAGTGGACCGTTGCTATATCTTAACTGTCATCTGCCAGACTCAACAACAGATACTGCTCTTACACATGACACTCTTGTCAGATTTGTGTCACTCCTGGGCTTCTGGTCACTCTACTAGGCTTCTCTGTCCTTCTCAGGAAAACATAGGGCTGCTTAGATAAGGGTGCCACCTGAAAACATCTTCTTCTGTAATATATGGTAATCAGTGTCTAGCCTCTATTCTTCATTTTCTCACGTGATTTCTTAGAAGTCCCTCTTTCTACCTCTTCAGTTGCAGTAAACTTCTTTTTTGTTGTTGTTGGACCTTACATAGTTCCTCCAGGAGCGTAGTTCCTACTCCTCTGATATCAGATGTCACCTTTTCAGTTCTGACCAAAAAGATCTCACCAAAAGAATGAACACCAGAACTATCATGTTTAGAGCCTCATAGTGGATTTGCTGTTGCTCCACCAGAGGAATGGGCTATTCTTTGGCCTGTGCTCATGGAAAAGATCAGGACCCGCACTGTACAGAGCCTTGGGCAGCAAAGAATATGAATAGAACATGGGCTTCTAGGCTGAAGTTAGTCACTGAGGTTCAGCGCTGTTGGCTACTACACTTACCAGCACTGTCTGGTAAGCACTGACATGGGCACCCAAACCCAGGAGTTGGAACCAAGAGAAGGGGTGTCATGAAAGCATTTCCATCTCTGGGGTCCACACATGGATCGAAAGACATCTGTTCATCAAACAGCCATGGCAGCTTTTTCCTTGCTCCACTCCAAAGATGTGCTTCAGTCCTTACTAACACAGTCTCTTAAGCCTCCTAATTAGTACCTCTTACAGTGTTTTGTTGGGGCCAGTAAAATCACTATCCAGTTCCTGCCCACCTCCTTGATGCCTTTGTTCCTGTGAAAGCTGGCAAGCTTCCAGGGCCTTTACCCAGCCTCTGCCCCAGCTGCCTCTTTGTTCCTTGTTACAGAAACATTCACCGAACACCCACTCTGCACAAGGCTCTGTTTAGGCTCTTGTGTGGACAGTGTGCATGGACATTCATGGATCACATTCACATTTTGGAGGTACAAATCTTGTACACTTAGAGACTCTTTTTAAAAAATGGAAATTGAAAATGATGGATGCAAACTGAGGTACAGGTTCGTAAAAAGGCCTTTGTGAGGGAATTTGTACAGAATTTGCTTCACAGTCAATGCACTTGCTGGAGGGAAGGAGCAATATGTGAAAAGATGGCAGGAAACTCTCAGAAATGGTGTACCAGTCATTTTCTCACTGTGGGAGCCAAATACTCCACATCTATAGTTTAAAGGGGAAGTTAATTTTGGTTCATATTTTTCAGTCCATGGTTGGTTGGTCCCAAGACAGACATGAGCTGGTAGAAGAAAATGGTGGAGAAAAGCTACTAGCCTCATAGAAACCAGCGAGCAGAGGGAGAGAAGAGGGGCTGGAAGGGAGGATACCCTCCAAAGTCACATCCTTAACAACACCCTCTTCCTCCCAGACCCCACCTCCTAAAAGTACGTTTAGCTATGAATCCACTGATGGATGTAGTACTTCCAGGATCCAATCATCCTCAGGCAGGAGGGACAGTGGTGAATTGTACTTAAGCCTTGTGTCAGTTTTTCATTACTACTACTTTTTTTCTATGTATTTAATACAGGTTCTACAGGGTCTCATTACACAGATCAGACTCTTGATCCTCCTGATTTCAGCCTCCCAAGAGCTGGGATTACAGGCACCATGCCCAGACACCCTGGGGTAGAGCCTCATGGCATGCTGGGGATCAAACCCCAGTCTGAGTCTGCCTAAGCAGGCACTTTGGTCTGCTGAACTATCTGGCCAGCCCATTTCTCTCTGTCTCTCTCTGCCTCTGCTTCTGTCTCTGTTTCTGTCTCTCTGTCTCTGTCTCTGTGTCTCTCTCT
>PVKN010037140.1:0-11299 GCA_004027915.1 Capromys pilorides
GCCTGAGCATAGACTTACCTTCACTCACTTCCCTATTTCCTTTTCAGTGTGTGTGTTTCCACTCACAGGTTGTGAGAAGGTCTGGCCATAGAGAAGGGGCCTGGTGATCAAAAGACTGGTACTGATGTCCCAGCAGTAGAGAGGTGAGGAAGGGCACGAGGCCTAGCATGCTCAGGCCTCCACTGCTGGCCTCTCAGGAAACCTCCTCAAGATGGTTCTGCCTCAGGCTGTTGGAGAGCTGGGGTCATCTGGTCTTAAGGGGGAAGGGTTATTATGGGCTTTCAGAGCTGAAGGCTGAAGGGAGGCAGGGCAGTTGAACAGCTTCTCTTTAAGACCCTTAAATGTGAAAAGACCACTAGTTAATCAGATATTCAGATATTCTTAACAAGAGTAGTCATGTGAGCTTACATGGCTGAACTCTCTGCCAGGGACTGTAACCAAGGATAGGTAAAATTCAAACTGCACTAAATATAATGAATCTTTTTTTGATGATTCATAAAGCCTTCAGGGTCCTGTGGTGTCTCAGGATCATCATTATGTTTATCACCTTTGATGAGACTGGCAGCTGAATAAAAAACATCAGATTTAAGATGATAGGCCTCATGCCACCCTTGCCTGGGTGGCCTTTGGCAGGTGAGGACCCCTCAAGTTCAAGTGCCTTCCAAAGTAGGGAGTCACAACTTTACCTGACAGGAGTGCCACAGTGGAAAATTCTGTGCATCAAGGATATTGTTATCATTATTACCATTTCCATTTGCTAGAAGGCTATCAAAATTTCTGGGTGGTAGAGAATTCTATTCTGTATCTCCCAGCGTGTTTCAAAGTAATGTATTCGAGCATGGACAACATGGCCTTCTTAGCAGCAGGGGTTACTAAGAGGTGATATTTAGCTGAGGACTAGAAAAAGCGCTTAAACATTGTATTTAACCTGCAAGAGTAACACATGCTCATTGTGGAAAACTCTAATTCTAAAAAGTATATTAAAAAATGAGAAGTTTCCGTCCGTACTCAATGTCTCAGTTTTCCCCAGAGGGAAGCCTTTTGTAGCTCAGTGCATGTATGAGATTGACACTATGCTGTTTGCTGTTGCTCTGTGACTTTTTTTCTACTTGGCAACGTATCTTGGGGATCTTTTCATTGTTTTGGTTTTTAAATTTTTTTTGAAGCTGTATCTGCATAGCCTTTCATGATACGAGTGAGTATTACCTTGTCACCTTGTGTAACCAGTGCCCTGGTGATGAATATTAGGTTATTTCTAGTTTGCGTGGCAGATAACTGCTGCAATGAACAGAGTGGGGTTCACCTAAACCAGTTAGAGCCGATCAGTATTTTTTCTTTTAACCTCAGGTTGCTTCAACTCATACTCCCTAAACCAACTCCTCCTCCTCCTTCTCCTCCTCCTCCCCCTCCTCCTCCTCCTCCTTCACTGGTGTGGAGATTACACCTGAGGCCTTGTGCATGCTGAGCTCATGCTGTAACCAGAGCTACATTCTCAGCCCAAACACATGATTCTAATCTATATTCTTGTCAGAAAAGATAATATCAAATTTGAACAAAACTTTTGCTAAAGAATAAAAGCTCAGTGTTAGAGTGCATGGTTAGAAGGCATCAGGCCCTGGGTTTAACCCCCACCATCATTAAAAACAGAATAAAACCCCAAACAAAATCCACCAAGGTTTAAAGAAATAATTTAGTGATATGTAATACATTCACTTACTTGTCAACTCTCACAACTCCCAGTTTTGTGTCAGTTCTTTTTGTGGGGTGGGGGGAAATGCCAAGAATTGAACTCGGGACCTCTTGCTTGCCCGCCAGGCATTGCGCACTGAGCTATAGAAACTCCCAGCCCTTAACAGCCCAGCTTTCCCCAACCTTTTTCACTCAGCCCCACCTTGGCCCCAGGCAAGTACCATTATAGTTTCTGTCTTTGAAATATTGCTATATTCAGAAATCTCACATAAATGAAATAAAAACATGTCATGTTGGGCCGGGCTTCTTTTACCTGGCATTATTTTTTGAAGTTCAAGCCATGTTGTTGGAGGTAACAGTTATTGATGAGCTATGTTCTATTGGGTATGTGGACAGCATTTTCTTTATTCAATTGTTTTCAGTTTGAGGGGTTATTTTCAATGCTGCCTATTATGAAATTTCAGTTTTTGCATGTCATGCTATGAACATTCATACATGTTTTGGTACAGACTTTTAAAAATTTCTCTTGGGTAAAGAACTAGGAGTGAATGGACTGGGGAGACAGCCGGGTGGTTTAAGTGCCTACCTGGCAAACACAAGGGCCTGAGTTTGATCCCCAGCACACTGCAGGCCCCAAAACTGGGCGTGGTGGCACATACCTATAATCACAGCGTAAGTAAGTAAATAAATAAATAAACAGGGTAAAAAAACAAGAGTGGAATAACTGATAAGTGTGTGTTCATTTTTTTTTTTTGAAGCTACAACTATGTTCTGAAGCGGTTGTTTCATTTTACATCCCCCTCAGCAAGGTATGTCCAGTTCTACTGGGCCATTTGCTTTATTCAGGTGAGAATTCTTCACAGATTCTGAGTAAAAATTGTATAGATATATAAAAACATGAAATATATTTATGCATATACAGTAGCTAGACAATTTACAGTATTTTCTCCAAATCTATGCTTTTACTTACTTTGTAGTGAATTTGAAAAGCAAAAATATTTAATTTTGAGAAGGCCTAAATTTGTCAGATTTTTCTTGATTGGATCATCCTTTGGGTATCCCATCTAAGAATTTTTTTTGGCTTGACTCAAGATCACATAGATTAAAATAAATAAATAAATAAATAAATAAATAAATAAATAAATAAATAAAAGAGAGTACTGAAAAAAAAGATTACATAGATTTATCTTACTTTTTTTCTCTAGAAACTGTAAAAACAAAATGATTTTAGAAATGATCTTTACAGACTACATGAAGGCAATATTCTCTGGAGCACGTGTCTAGGATGAAGTCAGCAGCCCGTAGGCTCTGTCTGCTCTCCTGGCACCTCCGCCTCTTCTGGGAGGCTCTCGGGACTCGGGCAGACGTCTCGGGCAGTCACCGGCAGTGGGCTCCACTCTTGCGCCTCAGAGGTTTTCCTAAGAAGCAATGTTAGGCCATGTTCCTTTAGAAGGATTAGGAAATGCTTCATCTGAGGAAGCCACATATTTTCCGTCATGAATAGAATGTTTTCTGGATATTATTTCGTTGAACAAATGGAAAGCAATTTCTACCAATTAAGCAGTTAGGGAAATAGCAAGCATTTCCTATGTACCACTGGCTTTGACGTGAGCAGAGTTCAACTTCCCTGCTATTTCTAGTCACTTACTACTTTATTTCTCTCAGTAACAAAATTCCTCTGTCTCTCTGTCTTACTTTAACAGGTACCTTCACATGGCTGCCAGCCATTTAAAAATATATTGTATTTTCAACTGACACATCATGGCTGTACCTAGTCAGGGGCTACAGGGTGACATTACATTACATGTGTGTGGTATGCAGTGATCAGGGCAGGCTAACTGGCACGTCCAACTACTCAAACATCTATCACTCCTTTGCATTGGGAACATTCAAAATCCTTTCCTCCTGCCAGTCTGAGATATTTAATTACCGTCAACCTTCCTCAGGTGATGGTACCCCCAAGTCAACCTCGTATTCACCTGTACCCCTGTACTGTCTGCCGACCTCTCCCAACACTCTGCTCTGCTACTCCCTTCCTGGGCTCTGGTCACCATATCCTACTCTCTACTTCTTTTAGGTCAACCTTTAGCTTCCACATATAAATGAGAGAACTTGTGGTATTTGATGAGACTGTTCTTTGTCAACCCTTATGAGTGTGTGTGTGTGTGTGTGTGTGCGCGTGCACAGCATTCTTATACCTGCATGTGTACCTAAGAGCCACTCTGCTCCTGACCACTGGGAGAAAGAACACTCCCATCCTAGAGAGGGCCATAGGAGGGGCCTGAGCGGGTAGGCCCCAAAAGCGAATGATTTCCTTTGATACTTTTATTGATCATGGCAATAGAAGAGCTGGTAAGTCCTCATTCTCTATTTCAAAATTTTAAGAGCCAAATGTATTTTAGTATTCATGTCTCCTCCTCCTATTCCTCTTCCCCTTTCTTCTTTTTGAAGAAAGGTGATACAGTGAATATCCTAAGGCTAATATTTCCACGAAGTCAAAGTTGCCTAATATTCAATGATGAGTATGTGTTGATCTCTTTAGGAATATAGAATAGTCATAGAACAAGAATAGTTTCATGTAGTTTAGGTCAGGGGTTGCATAATTGTTGTTTCTGTTTCTTTGTTTATTTTGAGCTATCGTCTCTATTGCCCAGGCTGGTCTTGAACTGCTGGGCACTAACGATTTTCCTTCCTGCCTCATCCTCCCACATAGCTGACATTACAGGCATGCTTTCGTTTTCCTGCTCTCTTGGGAGAAATTGCCCTCTGTTTGTTCAATGGGCCAATATTCTGAATAATATAAAGAATTATTTAATACTTGAGTTCAGGCCAGGGTAGTTTGGGGAGGGCGGGTACATTGTAAAACCCTTTCTTGAGGGCTTTTTGGGCCTCCAGGATGAGAGTGGCCAGGGGATTTGATTGCCTTTCCCGATTCACTGCTGCGCTGTGCTCTGTGGAGCGTTGGTTCCGAGGCTGCCCACTCAGGGTCCCCATTTGGAACTGCTCTGAGTGGCTGTCACGTTCCAGAGTCAAGAGGAATAGAGGCTTTGGCAAGCCTTGGCGAGCTTTCAGCCTGAGAGAGTTTTCTGAATGAACATTTTGAAGAAAAAATTCCCCTGTATACAGTGCTATGCTGTGTATTGTTCTTTTCTATAGGGAAGATATGCTGCTATTTGAAACCAATACGTGCTTTGAAAAGATAACTCCATCTCCCACTCATTCTAGTGCAAGCACAGCTGCACGGTGCAGGCTCTTAGGTGCAGCTGCCTCGTCAAGAGCCTTTGCTAGGGGCCTGGATGCCTGGCTCTGGGTGAACTTGTATCCTATGCAATGAAATGGAGTCAAGCTGCGCTGCATGCGAGACCTGTCGAGGGCTGGATTACGTGCTTGGTGGCGGCTTGGAGGCCTGCTCATCTCACCAAGCACTTGGGGCTGACCTGCTGGCATCTGTCCCTGTCCCCAGAGGGAACAAGTGCTTCCTCAGGATTTGTCACTACTTTCCTGTCAGGAAGAAGAGTCTAATGACCCCACAAGGAAACATGACAGCAAGAAGAGTACCAGCTACCAAATACTTTTGCAAGGAAATTGTGTACCACGGTTTGCATCAGCATTCAGAGGCATCACGTAATGCTGCTTCCCACTGGGGCTGCTTCCCACATGCCACCCCACTGCCCTATCCAGGGGTCACCCCAAGCATGCCATGGTGCGCATCAGTCACTCTGAGTCTTTTTCTTTTAACCACGTGTGTGTGCATCAGCACACAGCAACATTCACAAGCTAACGTGGATCAAATATGCACACAGCTCCCACTCTTCAAAGCCACTGATGCCTGCTTTGCTTAGAGCAGTCTCCTAGAGACTTCTTTCCTTGACACTGCTTGCCTTCCAATGCTGTGGAGCAATTCCAAGAATATATTTAATCATTCCCTAGGGAAAAACTTGTAGGTCATCTTATGGGAATTACCTATGACACTTCAACAACCTTCTCTTTTCCTATTTTCAAAGTAATATCACTTTTCTGCATGCATGGAGAATAGACAATACCATTTTCATAGCTTTTGATTTATTACCAAGAACCTAATGCCAGTGGTTGTTTTTTAATAGTTCTAAATTTCAGCATTTCTTTCTATAGCCTTCTGTTATCTAGAAAGCAGTTTGGGGCACTGATCCTCCCCCATTTGCAATGGCCGGGGTTGGAGCCCAGGGCCCCAGGTCTGTTTGGCAAGCACTCTACCTCTGAGCTACACCCGCAGCCCACTCATGGGTGTCTCTCTGGGTAAGAACAGGAACATGGAAAGAGATTGTGGTTGGGTATGTTTACAACATTTCTATCCTTTTGGTTTTGCCTGCTAACTAGGAACTCAATATCATATCCTTTTATTTCCTCCCAAGTACAGATTAGATCAAACGGGTTGCCTTCAGCTATGTAAATTGTGAGAGCATTTTTAAAGAGCCCTTGACAAGAGTTACTAAAATTTTAAATGTTCTTACCCTTTGACCTTGTAGCCCTTGCTGTACAGCAATATGGAAATAACTTTGAGACCAGAGACAAGAGGCATTAGAAACCTTTTTATTTAAATCATCCCTTGCGTGCAAATGCTATGGATCTTGAAAAGACTCAGCTTTTAAAAAATTTACAGAATCATAAATTTTCAGAGCTCTAGAGTTTAAAGCTGTAAAGATCTTCTGTAAGATGAGAGGGCCGGGTGGGATGTTCTCAGATATTCCTTTTAACTCTTCAATAGTTTGTAGGTGTTAGGTTCCAAGCTGGCTGTAGTAATAGAGGCAGAATGACGACTGTCATCCACAGGGTGCAGGGGGTCTCTACCCTTAGGTGGGGCCACTTGCTGCTTATCGCTGTCATCCTTAAAGCAGAAGGACGTTGTCACTTCATTCTTTGTAGTTCATTCATGTAGCTTTCAGAATGCTTTGGCTTGGATTTGTTGTCTTTCTTCTTACTCACAAAAGTCAGTCAGTAGAGATGTAGCTGAATTAACAGCTACATCTTAGACTGTAACAAATGATGATTTATCTTTGAAAAAAAATGGTTTTCTGAGCAGTGGGCAATGGGCAAGACCAGAGGTTGGGGGAACCCTGTGTGTCCAGGAGCCAGGGAAGTCCTGCAGCCACCCAGGTTGAGGAGAGTGACTAGGAGACCCTGGAACTACACCAGGCACCCGATTAACTTCTAAGCCTCTCCCTCTCATCGCCTTACCTCATCTGGTTTCTCTGAGTGCTCTGCCCATAGCCACCTCTGGCAGCTGTGGTTCTCCCGTTGCAGGAGGACTCCCTCTCTTCCACACCTGCTCCGCCTCTCCCCACGTCTCCTGACTCCTCTCCCTCCTTATTCAGTTTCACTTTTCAGTCTTTGTGAGATTTCTTGACCGTTGTGTCACCTCCTGCGATGGGACCCAGGACCTTCGTACACGGTGACATCTCCAACTCTTTCTATGCTATGTTTTGAATCCAGCTCTTACTAAACTACTAAGTTCCCCAGGCTGGGGTCCTGGTTGCCATCCTCCTGCTCAGCTGCCGGGGGGACCGGGCTGGCCCATGTGTGCCACTGTGCCCATTCCCTGGGAGTATTTTATGAATAGGTGATTCACTTGTGATTCAGATTGGGAAAACCCTTGTCCTTTTTCCATCCAGAGCTGCCACTCTTGTTCACGCTCCCTTCCCCAGCGATTCTTTATGCATGTAATAGAAATAAAAGTGGATTTGTATTTAATAACAAGTGATGATACAGGCTCCTATTTTCTCACTTTCTAACACAAACAGAATACTATGCACACTGCTTGGCTGTATTTGTTTCCATTTCACATATGAAGATAAACATGAATAGAGCCCGGGCTTCTCACGAACAGCTAGCACTCACTGCGCTCTGAGTTAAAATACCCACTAAGACTGCATTAGAACACTTGCTATTTTCCAAAGCTGCTTCTCCACTCACACTCTCATCCCATCTGTGGTGATGGTGGAGGGGAGCGATGGCCATTTGTCCAGTCCCTTAAGCCAGAGACCCAGAGGTCATCTGTGACTATTCCCCTCAGAGCACCCAGAGTATCCATGGGCCCCAGCCTTGCTTAATTGCTGCCAGCACTGCCTGAGTGCAGGACCTCAAGGGTCCCCTGCTGGCGGGCCCCCCTTGATCCTCTCTGCTGCCTTTCTCTCCTGTAGTGTCAGGCGTACACTCCCAGCATTGGACTTGCCACCATGACTTACTGGTTTGTCCCTCCCACTGGGCATAGGGTCTTATGTATCTGGTTTGTTTTCACAATGAGGGACATTGTGAATGCAGGATGGATAAGTAAATGAGCAGGACACATGCAGGAGAAAGTTTGCTTGGGACACAAATAGCCACGGGCAGTGCATGTGCCGGTGCAGTAAGGGAGACTGCAGGCCTGCCCGGGCTCTCTGGGGTTTGGGGTGGTGCCATAGGAAGTGATTAGGAAGCAAGCAGCCGAACCACCTTTACTTTGAACTCTGGCACCTTGAGGGCTTGGTGGTTGAACATGATGTGGGACACTAGAATAACCTAGAGAAGAAAGTTGATAGAGTCCCAGGTACATCGAGGTGGATCTGGGGGTGTGGTGAGGCTGTGTAGAGGTAGGAGGAAGGTTACAAAGAATGCTGGGGTGAGCACTGCTTGGTGGGGTACAGGAGAGGAGAGAAGTAAGGGGAAAGCGACAGTGGCACTGCCCTGAGGCTCACGGAGGAAAGGGTTGCAGTAGATGACACAGCAGTTGACAGTGCGAGCAGGTGCTGCACGTTCAGCAAGGCGAGGCCGGGCTCATTCTCTGGGTCCTAAGACTCTGAGGTCTTGGGTGACCCTGGCAGCGCCAGCTCAAGTGCAGTGGTGTCTCCAGAGGTGGTGCTGAGTGTAAATTGAGGCCGGGGACACAGAGGACCAAGAAAGAGGCTGAGCGGCAGAGAGAACAGGCTTAGTGGGGACGGGAGTGTGCCCAGTCGAGGCGGTGCTTTATTTCTCAATTTTCTTTTGGATTATAGGTAGAGTCAATGTTTATTATAGAAAATCAGGCTATTACAGGATGGCATTAAGAAGCCACAGAGATCACCCACAATCCTCCCAACCTAATCTAGACATTGCTTCATTTTCCCCATTCATTCAAGTCTTTTCTGTGCAGTTGAAGCCAAGAGTGATTGTAGGCTCTGCTTTTGCATGTAGAGGACTTGGCCGTAGCATCTGTCCCCAAATTAATTGCTATGGTCTATTTGGCTGATCTAATTGGCTAGGCCCCGTCTTTCTCATGCTCCCTGGGTATTTCTCCATATGGAGTTATTTAATTAGACAGAAATAAAACTCCACATTCACTCATTCAGCAAAGATTTATTAGTTGTCCACCGTGCATGCCGAGTCAGTCACTGAGGAGTGAGGCAGTGTGGAGACAGAAACACTTATCACCTCGCCAGGTTGGCGCAGTGTCGTCTGCAGGGCTGGCCGTAGTGCACGGGTGTCGCCCCCACACTAGGCACCGCGGGTGAACCTCTGAGGTGGATCTGTAGAACTTTCTCATCTCGTGCCATTTTTATTGGTATTAAGAACACTTCAGAAATGTTTCTCTGAATCACTCACTCCTCAATATTTCATTTTCCTTTCATCATTTCCCCAATTTGACACTGTGGCCACCATCTTTAAAATGAAATCTTGCTTCATAGCATACAGGATTTTCCCAAGACTGATTCTTACAAGAAGAATTTATTGGGCCAAGAGATTTGAACTCTTCAAAAGCAATGTAAGATTGCTTTTGTCAGATTGCTTTCCAGAAAGGTCTTCCTAGCACACACTCTTAAGAGTGGCATGGGAATTTGCCTTTCTGAGCTAAGACAGAGCACCTGCTTCTATGCTGAGCTGACCGAGTCCCAGTACAAAGGGAAGTTTGAAGATAAGGAAAAGATGGAAGACGGTACCCAACAAGCAGCGTTGATGGGGTCTGGAAAAGGTGTGAGGAGTTAGTTTTGTAAAAGAAGACAGAAAGTCCTGTTGAGGTCAGAGAGAAGGCAGCTGGACCTACTGTGTGTGTGTATGTGTGTGTGTGTGTGTGTGTGTGTGTGTGTGCATAGCCTAGATCTGTGCCTCAGTTTCCTTCCTCAGCTGGGAGGCCTCAGCATCCTGGTAGAGAGGGCAGGCTGAGGGAAACAGACCCCTGGTGCAGGGAGAAGGATGACCGAGTGGGAGGAACCCAGGAAATGGGACCTCCTGAAGGGCACAGCCGCCCAAGTCACACAATGTCACATTTTGTTTAGGGTTTTAAGTGAAAACTTAATCTGGGTCCCTGGCACTCTGCTTACAGGGTGTAGCGAAGCTGAGACTTGGCAATTATTTAGTTAATTTGATGAATGTTCCAAATTAGGAACACCAGGTCAGAGTATGTTTCTGAACTAAATTACACAGTGCAGTTGTCTACAGTGATCAAATTAACCAGCTGATTGCCAAATCTCTAGTTGTCTCTGTCCCTTGTGGACACAGTTTAAAGAACTAATAACTGGACTGGACTCTGCCCCAATCTATTTTGGGATAATTGATGTCTTTGTACTTGTGTCCCTGCAACTTGGTATTAAACACTGCAGCTTTGTGTAGAATATGTCAGTAGGCAATTTACTACCTCAAAAGACAGTTCTTCTCTTTCTAAAGATTTATCAATCAGAACTTTGGAGGGAATTTTCCAAACTCCTTAGGGAAAATTATGTTTTATTACTACAGAAAAATATTTGATTCTGTGCATTTTCTTCATAAAATGAATTTGTTTCAGGTTCTGAATACTTATGATTTTTGTTTCTATCTTCATGAATTACCTTAAAGCAATTTCAGCTTTACAATTCAATGGCCTTGGTTCTTAAAAACATCTATGTTCACTAAAGTTGGCTTCTTTTCCTGCCTAAATGAAAAGTATTGGTAATTTTAACTTCATGAAGTACAAGGAAATCAATTATGATGAAATTATGGTAAAGAAACATTTCATTCCTCACTGTTTAAATATTTCCTTCCCAAATTGATCGTTGCTATGATGTAGGCCATGAGAGGAATGGAGGAAGTTAGTGAGATCCGTTTTGCGGAACAGTAACAATGCAATTTAAAGCCATTAGGAACTGACCCTGACGTGCTGAGCTTCTGTTGAACGTTCTTTAAGCCACACATATACCTGTCACTTACCTATACGCTAAAGAGGAGGTAACAGGTTTTGTTTATTTCTGTTTTGAGACAGGGTCTGTCTATGCAATCTAGACTGGCTTTGAACTCACTGTGTAACCCCAGCTGGCCTCAAGTTCATGCTAATCTTCCTGCCTCAGCGTCCCAGTGCTGGGCTCACAGATGTGGATCATTACACCCAGCAGTAACCAATCGTTTTACTTCACCCTGCTTTTCAGAGACTCAGCACAAAGCCCTCACTCCCAGGGCTCATGGGGCCAGAGTGAGCTGAGGGTGCCTGAGGGCCTAGAATAAACTTTCCTCCTCTCAGAGAACTCACAGGGACTCACAAGCTTGCGGGCAAACCAGAGGATGAGAACACTGCTTCAACTCGAATTTCAATCTCATGAAGAGTGGTGGGTGCTAATAGCAGCTCCTGTTGTGAGAGATTTGCCCTGAACTC
>PVKN010037141.1:0-11300 GCA_004027915.1 Capromys pilorides
AGAGAGAGAGAAAGAAAGAAAGAAAGAAAGAAAGAAAGAAAGAAAGAAAGAAATTTAAGGCTCAGTAGCTGGAGGCCTTGCTGCACAACTGAGCATACGTTTTTCCTCCTCCAGGACCTGGTTTCCTAATACCCAGGGTATTTCATCTGACAGCTTCCCAGTGAAGAGTACAACAAAAGGAAGCCATGTTAATGACTTTTATTTAATTTTTCACTGGGTTCAGAGAATCATTCAATAATCACCTGTAAGTTAACTCTCATGTCCCAGTGACCTTGAGATGCATACTGGACTCTAGCTCCTAGGTCCTCTAGGCCTCCAGATCCACATCACAGAAGATGCTGATGCATGTTGCACTCAGATCCATGAGCACACCTGACTGTTTCTGGCAAATAGGTCTCACTTATTTTTTTTAATATATTTTCTCACAGAAAGCCAAGTAGAGGATCATCCCTAAACACTGAGAGTTAAGAATCTATTGGAAGTCTATGCTGCAATATTTGGGTAACTCAGATAAGAATGCATCATCAATTTGCCAGATAAATCTTGCCAAACTACATTTAACCAAATTTGAGAGAAGATGCAAGGATATGAAGGTTATGCCTAGGAGAACTCCTACAAGTGCAGGAGCTAAACATGAATAACTTTGTAAAATTCAATGAGATATTTCTCCTATTCAAAGAGTCTGCATCTACATCATATATAACACTGGAATATGTTTCCTGATAATGTAATTATTCAAGAACCTACATAGCCAAAAAGAGAAGAAAATAGAATTCTGTCCCTTAATTTATGAGATTGACGAGCACATTACGTTTTTACCAAGCTGACTTTATGTCAGCAGGATACTTTGATTTTACCTGGCCATGCCCTTGAGAAAAAGCTGATCTCAGTGTGGCAGGAGATGGCTCTAAATCTAACTGCCCTCTGCTTCCTTTCTTAGAACACCTGTTGTTAGCAAATTCCCACGAGACCTCCCCTCATCCTGTAAGTGCCCTCTTATGATATGGATCATTCCTTCCACTGCATGAACCATCCTTCCTCATTTATCTCTAGGACTGGATTTTCTCTCTTCTGAGTCTCCTTAGGGGGACCCTTTCTTCCATGCAGCTTCTAGGTTCTGAGCTGGTAGAGTTCATGATGAATGGTTCATTCAATGGGGCATGGCAATGGTTCACTGGATGCCATCACAATCTTTCTCTTCTTTAGTTCTCTGACCACTTCTTTGTCTCCTACCATGACTGTAACGCCTCTAGGACGGGAAGACAGTTTCCTACAGCCTGATCTGTGTACCAGGGACCAGCAGAAGGATGAGTACTATCAAATAAGCAACAACTCTGAGCATTGTAGAAATGTTTAGTCTAGAAAGAGTAGTCCTAAGCTGTCAAGGTGGGAGAATATTTTTATCATTTTACTTGCATAATTTACTTGATCCATACCACAAACCTATGAGATAAGAACGACCAACCACCTCCATTTTATACACAGGGGCATAAGTCCATGCTGTCCTTGGATTCCTTGTTAGAAGCCTGCCTATGGCCCCTATCAGATCAGCTGTATATAATCCATTCCTGCATTGAGCTAATGCCTTGTCGCCCCACCCCCACCCCCCTGCAAACTCCTTGACCACATAAAGGTAGGACTGTAAGACTTGGTTCCAGAGTCCAATCTGGAACATTTATGTCTGACATATTTACATTTATAATCTATAAAATAGAAAATGTCTTTTCATTTTTAACCTCTAACACAAAAACTCTATGAAGGATGGGCTTTATGCTCATATTTCAGGTGAAAAAAAAAAATTAAGTTCAAGGTACTGACAACATATCTGAGGTTGTCCGAGCACTTCATGAGTGCCAGCGTCCAATAACATCTTCTTGTGGATGCTGTGGGCATTCTGGTGGAAGTTGTGGTGGTATTGAGGTATAGTTCAGTTAACTAAGTGTCCAGCAAAAGAAGAGAATTGCTGGAATGTTGAGGCACTATGAATCTGTACTATAAGATAATGGGGTAGCCACTTTTGCTCCCTCTCAGATATATTGCTTATTTCTAGACAGAAGTGAAATAAAAAGAAAAAAAATATATTGGAAATATGGGACTTGAATATTACTTAACATCCACTCTGCTCATAACCAGAAACAGATGCTCAGCATCACTACTCTTTTTTTATCATGAAATTGAATTAGTCGCCTAAGCCTTGTTCTTTGACTTCCCTGATGATTTTCCCTGCAGTAAGGAGCTGAACATGTGTATGAAGCACACATACAACATGAAGTCAAATAGACAACATTTACAGTATTAACTTGTGAGTGCCCAATTATACATGATTTCTTTCATCTGAATATCCTTCAGCACTAGAAGAATTCCATGAATTACAGGTCTAATCAGAAATTGAATTTTGTAACGTTTTTCACTACTTTATATTTTATTTTATTTTTAGAGTTTTAGTGATTTTCCACATTAAAATTATTCTTTGCACAAGGAAAAGGGAAAGATAGATTAGAGGGCTGGATATGCAAACACTTAAGAAGATACTTTTTCTTAATAGGTAGAATTTGGAATGATGTTCTTCCACATCATTGGCCAGAGAAGGGCAAAAATCCCCAGATATTAGGACAAAAGGCAAGAGAAAGGCTATTCTCATTCTCAACAAAACAAGAATTAGCTGAAGCATTTCTCCTATTCTCCAGTTAACATCAATACCAAACGTAGCCTTACAATTTACACTGGTGGGACATTTTTCTTGCTAGAAAATTTTATGGGCTAGGAATTCAAAGTGTAATCAATTTTGTGTTCAACTCTGCCTTTTTTCCCCTTACTTTCTGTTACCAACCTAAGTTTTACCCATTCTTTTTAAGAAGTATGATAGTCTTCACAAGTATACCAAATTTACTAATGTAATCTTCTTGTGTTTCCACTAGGTAACTTGAGACCTATCTTTGTATCTTCTAGAATAAGTTTTATATTTCTGACTTCACTCTGTTGCAGAGAGGCTGCTCAGAGGCTTGGACACTCAACACTCCAACCCCTTAAGACTAGAACTTGGTATGTCTTTTACAGTCCTTTTCCTCACATTAAGTACATGGTTTTTAAAACTCTATTGTGCATGGAAGATGTCACCACAAGTGCTCATCTTCTGAGGCCTCTGACCCTACCTGATTATCTGGAGATATTTACTGACAGGATTCTTCATACCTATATATTGAATGCCATTTCCCAACTACTTCATCCCTGACCTGACTTTATTTTTATTTACTTATTTTTTTATTTTTAAATTTATTTTTATTATTTTTTATAATAGTTGATACATTGCATTATGTTTTCTTCATTGTAGTTGTTCAGAGTACAAGATGAAGGCATGACTTCTTGTCTGAACATCATTAGTACAGATCTTTCTTTTCATTGCACAAAGAGAAAGAAGCTATATATTTAGTCCAATTGTTCATAACAGTAGTGGATTATCAGCTCATGTGGCATTGTCAGGGGCTGTTGACTTGAACCTTTACAAATCAGCATATTAATGTGGCTTTCCTTTACATACCTTATGGTTAGACTTTTCTGTTGGATGGTTAAGATCAAGATAAAGCAAGGCCTATGTTACAAAGACTATGACTTTAATCCAACCCTCACAGCCAATTTGACCCCAAGAACTACCATTCCTTGGACAGTGGTTTTTTTTTTTTTCCAATCCAATTCCCTTTGCCACAATAATCACATGAGGCTACGTACAACAGCAGATCTGTATTTCCCAAAGGCTTGCATTTACCCTTCCACAATGATTTTCAAGAGTGCCCCTTGCACTCTTGCTACATCTTGGCACACAATGGTAAATGAAGATTTACCGCTGGTACAAGAACCCACTGCATTGCTCAACTCACCTGTCTGCCCAACGACGGATGCACTCACTCTATGTGGGATTCTTGAGGATATCTTTAAGGTCACTCGGATCTGGTAATACCTAAGAAGAGAGCAGAAAACAGGTGGCTGAAGATCTGACTTCTCTGTGCTGACTTCTAAAAATATCTGCACTTAATCTGGAAAGCTGTAGGAAACCAAGAAGTTTCTAGGAAGCATACAGAAATGCTTGCATCAAGTTTCTGTAGTAGAATAGAAAGAGGAATTTTATCATTAGAGTTGGAAGAGGAAAGGGACGGGCTATAGTTGGAAGAAAGAACTTCATTTGAAAGCATGCAAGACTGAACCAGGATGAAGGTGTTGAGAATAAGGTAACCATATATGGGACGCAATTACATTAAGACATGACTTTATTTTAGTAAGGGAATTTTAATTGCACAGGAAAGTAGATTTTTATAACCAATGTTAGAAATACATATATAGACTAATTCATGCTGTAATACACACACACACACACACACACACACACACACACACACACTTTAAAATATATAGCAGATGGAGCACCAGGCCTGCCAGGTGAGGGACCTCAGGCCTGCCAGCACCAGGCCTGTGAGGTGAGAGACCTCAAGCCCACTGCAAGCAGAGCCTACTGTCAACAGATAGTGCAGGCCAACTAGTGCTAGACCCACCAGTGAGACCTCCAGCCCACCGACAGTGCAGCCTACCATCATCAGCCAGTGCCAGGCCCACCAGCCAGTGCCAGGCCGGCCGGCAACAAGCCCATCAGGTGAGACTTCTGGCCCACCACCAGCGCAGCCTACAACCATGTTAGGCCCACCAGCCAGCACCAGGCCAGCCACGTGAGGCCTCCCCTGGCCCGCTGCCAGTGCAGCCTATCACCCAGTGCCAGACCCATCAGGTGAGTGAGACCCCCCTTCCCCAGCCTACAAGTACCTTAGCCGACTCAGCAACCCAGACTGAATGAACAACCTGCGGGCATGCAGTCCTGCACCAAAGATCACAGCTACTCAGAATGATACAGACAAGGATCAAAATGCAATCTCAGGTCCCAAGCCCACCAGAAACAAATACAGGAGTTACTATCACACAAGAAATTGAGAATCATGCAGCCAAAATCTCAGCATTCGTAGCATCTGAAGTAAACAAACAAATGCAGAAATGTATGGAGGAAATCAGATTGGAGGTAAGCTCTGAAGTTAAAAAAGAAATCTTTGAAGTACTAGAGACAAGTTAAAAAAAAACAGCTGCAGAAAAGCATACAGGAAATAAGATCATAAATTACTTCTGAACTTGAAAAAGTCATTTCTAAATTAATAGCGACTAAAGTAGAACAACTTCAGATAGGTACAGAAGAAATGAGAACAGAAAAAACTTCTGAAACAGAAAAAGAAAGGATAATTATAATTAAAGACTTAAGTGATATTAGAGAAGACATTGATAAAAAATTAGAGAGTAGAAAAATGATGGATTCCATGACTGAGCAATATAAGAAAGAAATAGATTGCCTGAAACACTATCAAAGAGACATATAAGAAAATAAAATCTCAATCACAAGCTGGCAAAACCAGACGAACGAAAGGGAAGATAGAATCTCAGATCTTGAAGACACACTCACAGTTAGTGCAAAGGCAAGAAAGGATCTCTTAAAAACAACCAAGATGCAGGAAAAAATAATTCAATACCTACGGGATGATGCAAGAATGAACAATGAGAGATTTATAGGAATTAATGAGAAAGAAGTAGTCAATACAAATGATATAAAAAGAATATGGGCAGAAGTAATAGCAGAAAACTTCTGAAATTTAAGAAAACAACCAAATACTCAGGTAACTGAAGCATACAGAACACCAAATAACATCAACCTGAATAAAAATGCATCAAGACATATAATAATCAAGATCCCAGAAATCCAGCAGAGGAATAACTTATAAAAAGCTGCTAGAGAAAAGAAACAGATCACATTTAAAGGAAAACCCATCAGAATAATGGCAGATTTCTCTTCATAAACCATGAAATCAAGAAGAGCATGGAGCAGACTGCTTCAAGTCCTCCATAAAAACAAATTTCAGCCCAGGCTGCTATACCTGGCAAAACTCTCTTTCAAGTTTGAGGGAGAAGTGAAATACTTCCATGACAAGGAGCAACTAAAGAATTTCATGACGTCAAAGCCAACACTACACAGTATACTAACAAATATTTTAGAGAGGGACCAAAATGATCTGAGCTCAACAAATGCAAACAGAAAGATCCCACCAAACAGGACAACCAATTAAACATAGGAGAAAAAGTGGTAAACAGTAGTAAATAAAAGTTATGTGAATAATAAAATAACACATTTCAATTGTGACTATCAATGTAAATGGACTCAATTCTCCAATTAAAAGAAGTAGACTGGCAGAATGAATAAGGAAACAAAACTCAACAATATGCTGTATACAAGAAACACACTTAACTCATAAAGAAACTCATAGCCTAAAAGTGAAAGGATGGACAACAATACTGTATGCTCCAGCACCTCAAAAAAAAGCAGGGATAGCAATCCTGTTTGCTGACAGTCTAAACTTCGAATCAAGATTGATCAAACGTAACAAAGAAGACCACTACATACTGGAAAAGGGGAAAATTCAAAATGAAGAGGTAACATTCATAAATATGTATGTACCAAACACGGGAGCAGCAAGTTATATAAGACAAACCTTAATGGACATGAAAAATCTAATATCCAATACTACAATCTTAATAGCAGACCTTAACACCCCCCTATCTGAAAAGGATAGGTCAAGCAGACTAAATATTAGAAAAGAAGTAGCAGAACTGAAAAAGAATTTGGAACAACTGAACTTAGTGGACATACACAGTGTTCCACCCAACCTCTTCAGAATATACATTCTTTTCAGCTGCACATGGGACTTTTTCTAAAATAGACCACATATTAGTCCATAGGTCATGCTTAAGACTATGCAAGAAAACAGAAATTATGCCATGTATATTATCTGACCACAGTGCAATGAAATTGGAAATAAATGTCCAAAGAAACCATAAGAACTCCAGAAATACATGGAAATTAAACAACACTCTTCTCAGCAACCAGTGAGTTACAGGTAAAATTAAATAAGAAATGAAACAATATCTAGAATTTAATGAAAATTCAAGCACAACTGACCAGAATTTATGGGATGTAATGAAAGCAGTTCTTAGAGGGAAGTTTGTAGCTTTGAACTCACACATTAAGAAAACAGAACAGGAATAAATAAATACTCCTCGCAGCACCTAAACGAACTACAAACTGAAGAGTAAACGAAATCCAAAGCCCAAAGATGGGAGGAAATTATAAAAATAAGAGCCAAAATTAATTCAATTGAGATGAAAAAAACAATACAAATAATTAATGAATCAAAAAGCTCGTTCTTTGAAAGATTAAACAAAATTGATAAGCCCCTAGCTAATCTCATCAAAAAGAGGAAAGAAAGGACTCAAATTCAAATAAGGAATGAAAAGGGTGAAATTACGACAGACCCAGCAGAGATTCAGAGGATCATTTATAGCTACTTTGAGAATCTTTACTCTCACAGAACTGAAGACACAGAAGAAATGGAGAGATTCCTAGAAAACTACAAATTACCAAACTGAATCAAGAAGATATAAGAACTCTCAATAATCCAATAACAGCCAATGAAATATGAAATGTAATAAAAAGCCTGCAGACAAAGAAAAGTCTGGGACCTGATGGATTCACTGCTGAATTCTACAAGAAATTTATATGAGACATGATCCCAATACTCCTCATACTCTTCAGTGAAACTGCAAAGGAAGAAATCCTTTCAAATCATTCCTAGAGGCAAGTATTACTCTGATACCATAACCAGAGAGTCATACAACTAAAAAGGAGAACTACAGGCCAATTTCTGTTATGAACATAGATGCAAAAATCCTCAATAAAATCCTCACCAATAGAATACAACAAATCATCAAGAAGGTTATACACCATGACTAGGTATCATTCATCCCAGGGATGCAAGGATGGTTCAATATATGCAAATCTAGAAATGTAATACACTATATTAATATACCAAAGCCAAAAATCACATGATCATCTCAATTGATGCAGAAAAGGCTTTTGACAAAGTCCAACACTCATTCATGTTCAAAGTACTACGGAAAATAGGTATAGAGGGCCTCTGCCTCAATCTGATGAAAGCCATCTATGACAAACGAATGGCCAACATAATTTTCAATGGGGAAAAGCTGAAGTCTTTTACTCTCAAATCTGGTACAAGACAAGAATGTCCCCTATCCCTACTCCTATTCAATATAATTCTGGAATAATTAGCTACAGCTATTAGACAAGAGAGAGAAATAAAAGGAATAAGAATAGGTAAAGAAGAAATTAAACTATCACTATTTGCAGATGACATGATAGTCTACTTGGAAGACTCAAAGAACTCCACCAAGAAGCTACTGGAATTAATACACAAATTCAGTAGCATAGCGGGTTACAAAGTCCAAACACAAAAGTCAATAGCATTCCTCTACACAGATAACAAGAACACTGAGAGAGAAATTAGTTGAACAGTACCATTTATGATAGCACTGAAGAAAATGAAATACCAATGAATTAACCTAACTAAAGAAGTAAAAGACATTTAAAATGAAAACTAAAGTACTCTGAAATAAAGAGATCCAAGAAGATTTCAGAAAATGGAAAGATATTCTTGCTTCTGGATAGGAAGAACCAACATTTTGAAGATGGCCATACTCCCTAAATTGTTATACAGATTTAATGCAATTCCTATCAAAATACCATCAACATATCTCACAGACCTGGAGAAATCAATCATAAAATTTATTTGGAATTGAAAAGACAATTCTGGGCAACAAAGACAAGGCAGGAGGCATTACAATTCCTGACCTAAAGTTATAGTATAAATCTATAGTAATAAAAGCAGCCTGGCATTGCAAAAAAATCGACCTGAGGATCAATGGAGTATATTAGAGGATGCAGAAGCAAATACAAACACACTCAGCCAACTTATCTTCAACAAAGAGGCCAAACATGCTTACTGAAAGAAAGATAGTCTCTTTAACAAATGGTGCTGAAAAAACTGACTCTCTACATGTCGAAAACTAAAACTTGACCTAAGTGTATCACCATGCGCTAAACTAAAGTCTAAATGCATTAAAGATCTAAATATTAAAAGAGATACATTGAATATCCTGGAAGAGAAAATGGGAGAAAATCTTGAAGACATCGGGGTAGGCAAAAAGTTCATGGAAAAAAAATCAAAATGCATACTTAACCCTTGAAAGCATCAATAAATGGGATCTTCTTCAGCTAAGAAGTTTTTTCACGTCAAAGGAAATTACCAATAGAGTGAAAAGACAACCCACAAATTTCAAAAAACATTTAACTAATAAGTATTCAGACAAAGGTCTTCTATCTAGAATTTATAAAGAAATGACAACCATTAGGGTCCCAAAATTCACAGACCCAATCCAGAAATGGGCATCTGAGATGAACACAAACTTCTCAGAGAAAGAAATTCAACAAGCCTATTAGTACATGAAGAAATGCTCCACATCACTAGACATCAGTGAAAATCAAATTAAAACAACACTTAGATACCATCTTACCCCAGAAAGAATAGCTATCATAAAGAAATCAACCAACAACAAATGTTGGAGAGGCTGTGGGGAAAAGGGAACCCTTCTGCACTGCTGGTGGGAATGCAGATTGGTACAACCATTATGGAAAGCGGTGCGGAGACTCCTTAAAAAACTAGAACTGGAAATTCCATTCAATCCAGCCATCCTCCTACTGGGAATTTTCCCAGAAGAACTGAAAACGTCATACCATAATGATATCTGTGCACTTATGTTTATAGCGGTCCAATTTGTAATAGCCAAATCTTGGAAACAACCAAAATGCCCATCATTTGAAGAATGGTTGAATGAGATGTGATGTTTTTATACAATGGAATATTACTCAGCTATAAGGAATGATAAACTGGAAGACCTCATATACAAATGAATGTATCTTGAACATATAGTCATAAGTGAGGTAAACCAGACCTACATGTGTAAATATCACATAGTCTCCCTAGTGTAAGAAAACTAAAGAAGAAGTAAAAGTGGCGGTCATAACACAGCTGAATAGAAATCAAAGACTTATGGATTAAACAGCAAAATGACTGGAAGCAGAAAAGAGAGGAAACATAGCAGGAGCAAAACCATACACTTAGGTACACAGGATGAATTCGATATTGGTCCTTGGAACCTTCAAAACGTTATTCAGATTGATGATAGCAGCGTGCAACACTGGAACTAGGCTTGGAATGCATGTTGTTCTGGTCTTTTAGTTGTGCACTGCTTCCAATGTAAACTCAGTTACTGCTCTACTCTCTCTGAAGTAAATGGTTGGTTAACAAAAAAGGGTGTTAAGTGAGAGTAAGAGACTAGGCAAAATGACACATGCTTGACAGGCTACAATTTGGTACATCCTTGGATTTCTAAATGTCTGTTTAAAATTTGTAAATGTTTTTATCAAATTCTAAAGAGATTTATTACAATATCAATGATTGATAGAAAATACCAATTGCAAGATAAGTCTAAGATGTTTGATACTCAGAAAAACAGTGATGTTAAGCTCAACTACCTGTTACAGAGTAATAGTATCATGAAGCTTCTTTGCTAGAGGGTTGAGAATGTAAGTTAACAGACCAAAAATTGGAGAAAAAGAAGGGCTATGATGATAGGCAACATTTTGGCCCTAGCCCTTTAAGGTCAGTGAGGACTCAGGACATAAGAGAACCTGTGCTGTAACATCCTGTAACTCAGTGGTTTCCCAAAGTCTCTGTTCAAGGAGATTATGGGGCCACAGAGGAAAGGTATCGATGATATATAGTGTGCCTAAGGATAGTCACTTAGATAGGGAACATTCTCTCAGGCTTTCACAGAGAGCAAACTGGTCAAACAATGGCCGTAACACGTCCTGATGGCTGACACTGTCAACAGTTCTACAAAGCACTGTACATGGTTCCAAAGTTAATCCTGAGGGGATTTGACCCTGGAAGATGCAAAAGATCAATGTTCTGTTATACTGGTCTGGCCTTAACTTGCCCTTGATCACCCAGCAGAAAAGCTTATTTACAAGGCATTGAATGCAGAGCTAGATTAGTACGATGAGCTGTAAGAGGCTTATACCAACAGCCTCCAACATTACCAGTTTCACCAGTAACCTACTGCAATTATGGAACATTGGACTATGTATACAACTACTCCCTCTTTGTACAAAGAGAAGAATTTTTTTTTCTTTTTTTCTTCCCCTACTAATATGGAATAGAAAATTTATCATGTCTATACCCTTGACTCTGTATAACTACTATGAGGACAACAATATTAAATGTATCAATTATGCATGAATGCAT
>PVKN010037142.1:0-11291 GCA_004027915.1 Capromys pilorides
CAGGCAGGAAGGCAGTGAGGCAGGGAGGCAGGGAGGGAGGCAGGGTGGAAGGAAGGAAGGAAAGAAGGAAGAAAAAAGAAAGAAGAGGGAGGGAGGAAATTACAGGGGAAGGGTGTACTTTGGAGCTTGAGGTGATTATCTATTGGAAGACGTACATTCATTGTTCTGGAAATCTGCCTTAAGCATGAAGAATTTCGCTAGTCCTCGGCCTATTTGCATTTAGTAAGAGCTAGCAGCTATGCAGTTACGTTCTCGTGCTTTGATTCTTTCATTCGCCCATGGACTCAACTATCCAACTGTCCTCAGAGAACACAGGGTACGTGGCAGTCAGAGACATACCAGGTGCTCAGAAAGAGGGTACTGAACAGTGATGGCAGCTTGAAAAACAGGTGCCCACAAGGGCGCTGGGGCTCTGTCAGGCCAGGAGAGGCAAGGCAGGCCTTTCACGTCCCCAAGAGCATTTCTCCATCACGAGGCAGATTCAGCCAACTACCTCGTAGATCCACAGCGAGATGCACATCCAAAGATCCTTTGTGCTCTTTTACCTTATAAAAACAAAACAATGAAGCCTTGGGAGAAACAGAAAAATGAAGAATAAAAGTGGAGTACTTAGTGTGAGCCAGATTTCTATAACTGTGACAAAATAAACAGAACATTTATTTCTAACCGTGCTGCCTCACCAGCTCAGCTCAAAGTATAATATAATGGTTTTGAGTACATTCACAAAATTGTACAGTCATCATAACTAGTTGCAGAACTCCTCCTTTCCCCCAAATTAGACCCTGTACCACTGACATTGTCACCCTATGGGTTCCCTTTCCTCCAGCTTCTGACAGACATGATCAGCTGTCTCTTGGATTTAGTTTTTCTGGTTATTTCTGGCTTCTTTCACCTCGTGTAGTGTTTTCAAGGCTCACAAATACTCTTGCAGGTGCTGACAGCATACGCTTCCCACAGCGGGATGGCGCTCCATCCCACAGATGCATCAGGTTTTGTTTCTCCACTCACGGGCATTGCATTCTTTCTACCTTGGAGGAGCTGGGGCGATGGGATCGGGAATAGTGCTGTGCTAGGCAATTTAAAAAGCACTTTCTAAGTCTCAATTCTTGAATATCTTTGGAAAAAAGGACTAAAATCATATCCTTTGTCAGATGAGGAGAGAAAGATTAGGTTACTTGGCCAAAACATGGAGTTAGTGGAAGGAAAACAGGAGGGTGGAGCTGAGCCCCACATCTCCTGACCCCAGCCCCCTTCCAGGCTCCTCTTCGCTAGCTCAGCTCTGCCTGTGAGGAGGTTGAGCTGTCCTTGAGCTTTCTCTTCAGTGGCTGCTACAGTCACATCTGCCCAGTGTATTTGGTATGAGTTCCTTGCACTGAAGGCCGAATCATGCAGAGAAAACAGAAGGAAAGGCAGGTGATGGTGATGACTGTGACTGCTTTCTGGATGCTGAAGGCCAAATCCTTGTTCTTGTGTGCTTGGGGAGGCACTGCTCCATCCTTAGCTCTTGGTGATTACTTTTAAGAAAGTGCCGTGTGTATTCTCATAGTAGATGCATAAATGAACTGAAGTAGTAACAGTGTCCTGTAAATTGTGGCATTGTTATAAGGGAGCTTTCTGCAGAGCCTTGCAAGAGGAACACTGGGCTGAAGAGCAGTTGTGTTAAGAAATTGTTTCTGGCTTAGTCTGTCCCTCAGCCCTCTGAAAGTGGGCACTGTCAGCTCCTTTGGCTAAGAAAGCTGAGGTTCAGAGAAGCTTCATTACCTCCACAAGCTCAAACAGTAAAATTCTAACTACATCTCCAAATTCACACACTTGACCATGTCAAAGATGAAATGGAAGTGTAACAAAGCGGTGTATTTCTGAGCAGAAGGATAACAGGAAACTTGTGCTTTCTTGCAGTGTTATTCAGCTACATTTTCCACATTCTTTGCAATTCCTTGCATTTGTAACTGGATAAAAGCAATGCAACTTCTCTTTACAAAGAGGAGAAATCAATGCCAAAAGAGAGAGAGAGAGAGAGAGAGAGAGAGAGACAGAGAGAGAGAGACAGAGAGAGACAAACAGAGAGACAGAGAGGTAAAGGCATTAGAGATGCAATCTCTTGTGTACTACAGAAAACCCTCAGAACATGAGCCATAGCAAAAGCAAGGGGAAAAGTGAGTGGGAAACTCTACCCGGAGGTGCAGTTTTGTGTTTAATTTCTTTACCAGCATTTGGGAACTATTAGTGGATACTCTCCTCTCCTTCTCCCTAAACAAGCATTTCCATATCCTAATTTCTTGCAAAGTTCTTCTGATGATTTGAGAGAACAGTTAACAAACCGTGCAAATCACTAGCAGTTGTAGCCTGGCCTCCCGTGACACTGCAGAGATTCGAAGCATGCAGTTATTTGAGTTGTACGCCTTTTTTCTCTAGCCCTTATCCAAAATTTTGCTTGGCTCTCATTCTTGAAAATCATCAGTAAGCTCTTGATGAGGCTTGATTCTATCTACACTCCAGCCTCCACTAAGGATTTGCGAAATAACTCTCTTTCATGTTGTTAATACAAAAACAATATTTGTTTGTTATGGTTGACAAGGAACAGCTTCATGAAAACCAGTCGCTGTCTCCAAGGACGCAGGTTGTTGATATTTAATTCCAAACTTCCTTTCAAGTTTCATCTCCTTATACAATCAACAATGATGTGGCTCCACAATAGCTGTAATATTGTTTTAATTTCCATAGAAACCGTCTGCTAAGCTGCAAACACAGGACTACACCCTCCCTGCAGGCTGAGGCAGGAAGGCCAGATGGGCTATCAAGGGGAAAAGGCCCTCAGTGAGACATAAATCACTTGGTCAGGGGGAGGAAACCACTTTAGGAGAAAAATTATATTTGGCTCAGACTTTGCTGCAGGGTGAAATTCCCCAGTGAAGTGGCCAGCACTGCAGGCTCCTTGGCGGGGCCCATGTCTGGGCTGTGGTATTTGCTGAGACTGTTGCTAACACAGCTGGAGACACAGACTGCTTCCTCTGTGGGCTGCTGATTCCACAAGCCGTGACAGACAGACAGACAGACAGACAGACAGACAGACAGACAGACAGACAGACAGACAGAGGTCTTGGCCAGCTCCTGTGTGAGGATAGGGAGCAAAAACCATGTCTGATGTCCCTTCCAGGCTATGTTTTTCACTTGTATTTTCCTGGACCTATCAGGTATTCCAGAGTAGTACTGGCTCTACTATAGAGGCAGGGGCATTGGGCTGCCCTCGCTTCTTCCCTTTCAGATTTCAGTTTCATCTTGGCATGTTTTCTAAGACCTTCCGCAGGCCCTAAGAGCTAGTTTTGACCCTGCAGGCACCTCCACTTGAGAATTACTGTGCTGTATTGTGAGCATTTGCTGCTGTTTCCTACTGCTGGGATCCCCTGGAGGGCAAAGCCTTTAGCGCCTAACTAGCACCCAGGTTGCACTGACTCACAATAGCTCAGTCTGTTTTTGAATGAATAAGAAAGCCAAAGTAACCTACACAAATTCTGTCCTTTCTACAGTTGCATCCCTGGGTGCTAGCAAAGCACCTGGCATATACAGCATAAATATTTGAATGTCATGGTGAATGGACGAATAAGCGTATCAGCTTTTCTAACTGCGGCAGTGTTTCGTTGGCTGAGAGGAGGTCATTTTCCTGAGTAGCCAGGCAGTTCGGAGTGTGCGACTTCGTGCAAATGGCTTGTTACTATTTGCTTTTATTTTTATTATTTATTTATTTATTTGTTTATTGTATTTTTTAGCGGAGGGTCTACAGGGTGTTCAGGGTCTCACTTCTAGATCGAACTCCTATTTACCGCCTCCCAAGAGCTGGGATTACAGGCATGCACCACCACGCCCAGACTCAATCGCCATCTCGGCGTACCCGGGCCTGCTATGCAGGCCCGGAGCTGGAGCCCCCAGCCCCTGCACCTGCTTTCAGGTACTTTAATCTTCTGAGCTATTTGGTCGACCCTATTTTATCATTTTTTTAAAGATTTGTTTTAAAAAAAATATTTGTTTATTTGGTACAGGAGCTCTGTTATAGTTTGTGTATAGGTGTTCCCCCAAAGCCTCCTGCAGTCAGGGGACACTTCTGGAATTTGTAATTGATTATTGTGGAAATAGGTGCTGCCCCTCCCCTGGGACAGGCAATTTGCATTTCAATGTAAGGGAGGAAAAGCAGTTAGGTGCTTGAGCTGCTGCTAGCTCTCTCCCAGTGCTCTTGTTTTTTGCCAGCTGCCATTAAAGGTTGCCCTCTGCCATGTGTCTCTCTGCCTTGGAGCCAGCTGAATATGAACTGAAACCTCCAGTAACTGTGAGCTAAATAAACTTTTCCTTCTCATTTTGAGTGTCAGGTGTTTTTTCCAGCGACAAGAGAAGAGTAACTAAGACAAGCTCACTACAAAACTCACACTTATGGTGATCCTCCTGTCTCAGCCTCCCCAGCACTGGGATTACAGGGATGTGCCATCACACCCAGTTTCAGTGGCTTGCACAGCACCTGGCTGGTGCAGCATGTGGAAGTGGGGATCGAACCCAGGTCCTTGTGCTTGCCAGGCAGGCACTTAGACTGCCGAGCTACCTCCACAGCCAATACGGTTTAGCTTCAGAAACACATCTCATTCTACAGCATCTCTGACATTTAAGGAGAGTCACCCTCAGCCAGGTGCAAACAGCATTTGTCTGAAGGGAAGGACAGCCAGTGTGAGACATGGCTCTGTTACTGTAAATTCGATCAAATCCCTTTTTCCTTCTGGGTCTTAAATTTCTTCATTTTTCTAAAAGAAAATTCTTAGTTCAATTAAATCTGAGATTTTGAGCGTATCCCTTCACTTTGTTTGCTTTCATTTTCATTGCTGCTGTTTTGAGACTGGGCCTCACTCTTCATCTGGGGTTCTCTCAAGCTACTGGGCTCAAGTGATGCTCCTAACTTGGCCTTCTGAGGGGTGGGGCTACAGAGGCGAGCCACTGTGTTCTTCTCTGTTAGACAACAATGTCAGAAATGATCTTAATAAACCCAAATAAAAAATAGGTAAAGAATTTTTCTATCTTTCCTTCATGTGCTCCTAGATAGCTTTGGGGTCCTTGGTAAATACACCTTAGTGTATTTTAGTTTTGTGTAGTAGAACAGATAATATTTAGGGAAGTTCCACCTCTAAAGTTCAAGAATTTTGGAGTTGTAGAGACTGAGCCTCCACAGATTCTGAGCCAGCCTGAGCCTATCATATGTGCCACCTCTAAGGTGGCTATCTTGAGGAATGGGCATGGGGTCAAGATTTCTGATATTTGATCCCAGAACTATGGCTTCTCCAAAGGACACTACCATAACACAAATCATTTCCCTTCTCTGAACCAGCTTCACCTATGAATCAGGAAAAGCATTCTTTAATTGTTGGCTTCATGAGATTCATACTGAGAGTTATGATTTATGTGTTAATTGCTAAGTTCTTGGTAAATTATGTGACTGAGAAGCAGTTGCACATTCAGGCTGGTTTGTTAGAAATGAAATCCTAACCATCCATAGTAACTCACACATGTAATGTCAGCACTGTAGGAAGCTGAGGCAAGAGGATGCCCAGTTTGAGGCCAGCCAAAGCTACATAGTGAGTTTGAGACCAGTGTGGAACACAGAGAGACCCTGTCTCAGAAAAAGTTGTGCAAGGGCCTGATGATTCTTTATCGCTTGTCATGGATGTCCTCTGTGAGCAGTCTTGGGACATGAGGTCATGTTCTCCCTGAGCAAGAAGAGCCTTGCGCCACCTCACCAAAATGTGGTGCATCCCAAGCCCAGTGGTCTTCTGCTGCTCAGTCACTTTGTGAACAGGCATCCATAACAGACCCTCTGCATCATCCGTGTGAGACTGGAGAGTGTGGACAACCCATACCAACCAACATGAAGGTCTGCTCAGTGCTTTTGTCCTGAGGATAAAGCTCTTTGGCTCCAATGCAGCAGTCTCCTGTATTCTTCCAACAGCCACCAGGTAGTCACAGGCTGACCTGTCAGTTTCTAAGTGGTAAAACCATCTCAGACTCTGAAAGGTTTTTGATACATATTATAGTAACTGAATTATTACTGCCCTACAAAATAGACAGTTCTATTTCATGATAATGAAACTAAGTTTCAGCAAGTCTAGTAACTTGCCAAATAGCACATGGCTATTTCTTGGCATAAGAAAGACTAAGTTTGTATTTTTCTAAAGTTACAACCAGGGCTGGTGAGATAGCTCAGTGGACTAAGTGCCTGCTTAGGCAAGCACCAGGACCAGGGTTCAATCCCTGGTACCACATGCCATGCTGGCCCCACCCCAAGGCATGCTGAGACAACCACTAAGACCCAGCATGGTGGCGCACACCTCTAATCCCAACTCTGGGGAGGCTGAAAGAACTGTAAACCTGAGCTCTGCAATGAGACCCTACAACAACCAAATGCATTAGAAAAAGAAGAAAGAAAGAAAGAAACAAGGCAGATAACGCAAAAACTATCCTTAGTCTCTTATCTATAAAATGGGTATATCAGCTACAGGATTAGTTTGTTTAGATAGATTCAATGAAATCACCACTTGATTGCCTGAAACTGATTGCAAGCACCCACTACATGTAAACCTTTCTTATTATGCTAAGCTTACTTTCTGTACAGTCTGCTGCCTTTGCCTGTGTTCCAGGGAGATCTGGGATTATCAGGCCATCTGGGAAGCCAGCCTTCCCAAGCTCTGTGTGGAGAATGGCTTTCAGGACTCACAGCACTTGCCCTCATGCACCAAGACAGGAACCTTCTCCCCAGAGAGACTTAATTAGCTTCTTGCTAGAATGGTGTTGACAGACGCAGAGCCTGACGCAGACTGGTTCTGCGGCTGCTCTGATGTGGGCTTTTCGGCTTATTTCACTTGTCATCCTCCTTCCTCTTCCTCTCAAAATAAAGCCTGCCCCTTCCCTCTCACTTCTCTGTTTGCATGCTGTCCTCAGGCAAGATGAAGTGTCCCTCCCTGGGTCAGCAAGACTCGCTCTCCCAGCCTGCCGTGCTGTGCTTGGCACTGCAGACAGCTGTGCAGGCCCAGACTCACATTTCAGATGAGAAAAATGCAGACTTGACCTGATAAAAATAAAGTGCCTTGTCTTCAAGACAGTCACAATTTAAGGGAGAAAGGAGAGAAGACTGATCATGCTTCCACACTCACAGCACAGTGTGGCCGATATTACATTAGAGGTATACGCTGTAAGCCTTGGGGTTCAGTGACGGATGAAGAACCAGACCAGGACGTGGGGACAGGGAAGGTTCCCCATGGCCTCAGTGCACACCTGAGAGAGCTGGTAAGACACACATGGCAGCACGGTGGCCTGGTGATGGAAATCCACGCTGGCACGTATCCATGGGGAGGGGTGGGCTCCAAGAAGAGAATCTCTGCAAGAGACGGCATGACTTGCTCAGGAACTCGAAAGCCTGTGGAGAGTGAAGGCCCAAGTTGAGCAAAACTCAAAACCTCTTGGTCGGCCAGCACCAAGTCTCACAGAGCAGGTGGCAACCCACACGCCTTAGGAGACGTCTTGGATTCTCTTGGCTCCATTCTTCTCAAGGGTGCTATGTGCTTCTCAGGCCACACGCCTCTCAGATGTTGCCATGTTTTTCTGACCAGTGACAGTGTCCCTTCTTACTGAGATGACTGATTTTGGTGAGGAAGGCAGTGTAAGCAGATTGTAAAATTATTTTTTCTGGCCTCTTTCATAGACACAGTTGTGCACAGCAGAATGGAAACCCTAAGTGACGTTGATGCATACTGGCTAGAGATGTAGTCAAACTTAGAAACTCCGAGTATGTATTAGAAAGATCGAAAGGCCAAGGGAATAAATACCAAGGGAATGGTTGAAGCTCTGAGAGATCTAAAGATAATGTTGCTTCATGCTATGCATAGCCCAGGATAAATTCTTTGTTGAAAAATGGTTTTATAAGAGCAATCATCAGAGAACTCAAGAGACATGAGTGCGACGGTAGCGCAGGAATGCCTGATTGTATTCTGTACGAGCTATTAGCTATCGAATAATGCAATTCCATTGGAAAACAGAAACAAAGCCTCCTCTACAGAGCCATTGTGACAATCCAGTGAACTATAGTAACAACAACAACAACAATAATAATAGTACAATATCAGCTGACATTTAGTCTTTCCTAAAGCACAGACGACCTTCAGCAGATTACATGTATCTTTTCATTGGAAACACAGAACACTATAAACATGGGCTTGTGCTGCTACTGTACAGATAAAGAAGATGAGATGGAGAGATTAGCTAATTTGTTTGCGGTCATGAGGCCACCAGAAAGCATCCCTGTGGTCTAACTGCAGAGCAGAGGTCTCACACCCAAGGCCAGGTTAGGCCAAAGAAAACATTTTTGAAAAGCTGTGAGCTATACACAAAGGGAAGGTTTTTGAAAATTATTTACATTTGCATAGGTTACTGATAGTTAAAATCAAAAAAATATGCTAAGTACGTACCTCATATTGGATGGTCCTTGATGTTATTTTAAAGATGCCAAGGACCGGCACGATAGCTCAGCAGACTAAAGTGCCTGTTTAGGCAAGCTTAGACAAGCACAGGGACTGAGGTTCAGTCCCTGGCACCACATGCTGTGCCAGCCCTCCCCAGGCTGAGCGGGCTACTGAGTCTGAGAATAGTGATGTACACCTGTAACCTCAGCACTGGGGAGGCTGAACACAGGAGGATCACAAGTCTGAGCTGTATAGTGAGACCCTATAACAACCAAATGCATTTTAAAAAAGAATACATAAAGATTCCAGAGAGCTTTCAAATTTTCATATGGATTCAGCATCATTACTGTATTTCTTTGTAGGTAATATTTCTTTTCTACTTGCCTTTTACATCATTTTTCCTTAAATTTGTATGCATTTAGTAACTGCTTTCTTCCTTTCTTCCTTCCTTCCTTCCTTTCCTTCTTTCTGTACCAGGGATCAAACTCTGGACCTTGAGTTGCCAGGCAGGTGCTTATACCACTGAGCTATCTTCCCAGCAGATTCAAATCTTTTAAAACTGCTGGAAATGTCCTAGCCACAGATGATCTCAGTGAGTACTGTCTTCCTTTATTCAGTTTCCTTTGCTATTTGTAACATCTATTAACTTTAGAGTGGAGTATCTCTAATGTCCAGGCATTTTAGTCTTTGCTTTTATGATTTTCATTTTTACAGTTGTCTTGCAGTTACTGTTTCTGTTTCTTTACTATAATAAAGGTTATTTGGTAATATTTACATTCTGGCTCATGGATTCACTCTTTCAAGGTATATAGTCTGCTGCATAGCCATCCCTTGGTTATTTAATTTTTTGGGCTATTTTTTTTCGTATGCAGGCAATGTTTACCCTTCTCTCTTTAAAACTTACATTTTCTAGCTAGGTGTGATGGCGCATACCTGTAATCCTAACATTCGGGAAGCTAAACCTGGAGGATCATTACACGTCCAAGACTGCCTGGGCTACAAAGTGAGCTCAAGGACAGTCTGAACTGCATAGCAAGATCCTGACTCAAAACACACACACACACACTCACACACATGCATGCACGCACGCACAAAAAAAAACTTATCTTTTCTGTGTTAGTAGTGAATTGTTCTTTTCTTGTATTTGTGTTATTTGTACTGAAAATTTCATCAATTTAAACATAATGAATTTACTTTTATCTATTTAGTTATATTTTACGAAACTTTGAGGGTATAGTATACTTTATGAGTCTGCTAAGTCCTGTATAAGATAGATTTTTTTCATGATTTTTGTAACTTTAATTGTGAGCTCATGTTAGGTAGTACTTTATTTGAAGCAGTCTAATAAACTAGGGCCCCGCGTGTCTCCTAGTAGTTCTGATTTTTGCCAGATATCGCAGTGGCATTTTTGCCTTGGTTACTATTAATGTTAGTATTTCACACTAGATGTTTCTGGTGGTTTAAAATAGCACCTAACTCTGTGTGAGTGTTTATCCAGCATTACAAATTCTAGGACGATTTCCCATAATACCTGATGAGGAACATAGGCTTGAGCCATCACTCTATATTTCATTTTTTTTTTTTTTTGCGGAACCGGGGATAGAACTCAGGACCTTGCACTTGCCAGGCAGGCACTTGTGCCCCTGAGCTATCTTCCTGGCCCCATCACTCTATATTAATAAAAAGATCTTCCTATTCATTTTCTCATCAAAAGACTAAGACTTATATGAAAATCTCTTTCCTATGATGTAGGGCAAAGGGTTTTCATTACCTCTTCATAATGATCAGCTCATTTTTATGAAGGACTACTATATTGTAGTCATAAAAATTTTCCAGCTGTGTGAACTGTGGTTAATTGAAATTTTATGTCAACAATAAAATGTGTGTATGTGCATGTGTTTAATTAGAGGATTGAGGAAATAATTAGTGTTGGGGATTAACTTCCCATTCTAATATTGTAAACTGGTTCAGATTCTTTATTTCACTCTGAATTTGCAAAATGGATCCATGACCTTTTGTTTCTGTATCAGTCTAACTCTGGCACCTCCACTCACTTTCTATATGAGCTTCGTGAAGAACTATAAAGTCATTGAGCCTCAGTTTTCTCATTTGTAAAAGTAGCCATAAGGATAGTATCAACTTCAGCAGGCTTTGTGAAAAGCAAATGAGTTGATGTATGTAAAACATTCACAGTGGATCATGGATTCACAGGACTTGGTCATTTTAGTTATTATTATTATTACTGTTAACTATAGAAGTAATGCAATGATGATTCAATAATTTTGAGGATGTGCACATTACTGATCATACTCTTAACTCAAATAAGTAGCTTAGATATTTTTACTTTAATTTCTCCCCCCTAAAAACTTTAAGATTTTGAATTATTTTCCTTGTTGTGAAAGACAATCTTTACATGAGATTACTTTTACCTTATTATGTTGCACTGTGTGGTATCATCAGACCTTATCCATTCACTGATTGACAGACATTTGGACCACTTCCACTTTACCTGTTATGAACAGGCTGCTAAAACACTCCTGCATAGGCATCTGCAAGAATGTGAGTTTTTATTTCTCTGGGGCAGGTGCCTGTGCGTACAAGAGCTAGGTACACAGTAGGTCTGGTGGGAAACTGTAAATTATTTTCTGGACTGATTCTGACTTATATTCCAACCATAAGTGTATGAGAAAAATCATAGTTTCATGCATATTGTATCCTTTAAGATAATCTAATCTATTTTTCATTTAAAAGACTTTTTGGGTGAAGAAAATGTTGTAGAATCAGATCATCATGATTGTTCTACAG